>JABCPU010000339.1:0-74275 GCA_016800925.1 Suillus spraguei | reverse complement strand
TGTACTGTAGAGGACACTTGCGATAATGCTCACATTTGACAGAGTTTTGTGCATAATGCCAAATGTAATCGCCAACCTTTCAGCATGCATGAGCTCGCTGAGGATTGAGCGCTTCGAGCTGCAACTGTCTGCCTGAGTATAATCTTCATGGCGCTACATTTCTTAGCCCAAGTTTAGTAAGTTGGGCTCGTGCCAAATAGCGAGTGTGTACACCTGAAACGTACCTCTAAGAGGGAAGCTCACAATTAACTGTTTGGGTGGAGATATTGCAATTTGACAGTGGTATCTGAAGTTCAGCTGTAGCAGATCTGAGTAATCACCGAGCCGATTAAAACACTCTAGTGCACTGGTCGACATACGAATAAGTCCCACTTTATATCAATCATTCAACAATGGACAAATCTTGATGCTTGTCAGTGCTTGGCATTTATCGATTGGCTTGGAAAAAGACTAAAGAATAGCGGACATACCCTGAGGCACTCGTTTCAGAAGTTTTAATCCCTGGGTGAAACGGCTCAAAAGCCTCTCGAATTAAAGCTAAAAGAATTAATGGATTCAAAGCTACCGGGTTCGCCTGAAGACAGAAAGGACTGTACTAACAACCTTCCCATCAACATCTTCGTCGTCGTAGTCTTTGTCAAACTCCACTTTGTCATCGAGCTCGCGCCGCTCTGAGTCGTCGAGGCAGTAACAGAAGCCAAATTCAGGGAGCTGCAACTTCAAGTACTGGCCTGGCAAGCTAGGAGGGGTGAAACTCTTCAAGATTGGTTTTGATTTTACTTTCGAGGTAGAGCAGATACATGATATCCTCATAGTGCTGTCCAGGTGGACACTGAAGCTTGAAGGTCGATTTGACGCGACTTGGTAGACGAGTATGATGTATGTAGGGGAACCAGCGCTTGAGCTTGAAGGTAGAACTAGTATTGATTTCCCACACTTTTGACAACGAGAATGGTTGGTACAGTAATGGAGACTCACATGGAGGTGCTGGAGGCCCGCGAGAGAATACGATATAATTAGATGGCAGAGTGGTTCTCAGACTGTTCATAGGCACCGAGATTGCTGACTGAGGCCTGAGGTCCTGTTCCTGGCGAACGGTGGCCTGACTGGATGGCGAGCGCCTACTAGTACTTGCCCTTCAACTGCATTCCATCTAGCGAGATTTCCATCAACTTTTCATATCAGAATATCTATCCGTCCATCTACACTTCGCACTCTGAGTCGACAAGCTACTGGGTTGTTCTGCAATCCAAGTCGTGTCATAGACTCATAACTCACAAGCTTTATTTGAAATCTTTGTATATCGTCCTTCCAGATAACTATTTCTAACCACACCCTCGAGGCTCAAACCCGACCAATATTTTCAATTGCATATTTTCATCTATGAGTGACGATCAATGTCAGTGCTTCCATCCCTTTCTTGCAGGCTCACTGACCTCTTTGACAGTTCTTGAAGGAATTTGGGCGAAGCTGTCCGAGGTCGCTGTCAAGGGTGCTCAATACAACTCCCGTGAGCGTCAGCCCCACCCTAAATGTTTGGAGGGGACTCGGGTGGATCTCCTCAAATGCATCCACGGATTCCTGGATGACACAGAGAAGAATCAACTCATTTGGCTGCATGGCACTGCCGGCGTCGGAAAGTCTGCTGTTGCATTTACAGCTGCTGAAAAGTTGAGAGGTCTAAAAGTAACCAAAGACACGAATGTCGAGAAGCGGCTAGCGGGAACATTCTTTTTCTCGCGCAAGCACACTAAACGATGCACGGCTGGATACTTCTTTGCGACATTTGTCTACCAGCTTGTCACCAATTTTCCAAGCATCCGAAAGGATGTGAGCAGAATTATCCGCGACAATCCCGCTCTACTAGATCCAGATGCGCCTCTCTGCGACCAGATGGAGGCTTTCTTTCTTCGACCTCTCCGGAAACTCCAGCCCAGATTGTGCGGGTGTCCACCTCTGTCATTTATCGTCGATGCCCTTGATGAATGCATATCCGAGTCCGAGATTACCGATCTCATCCTTTCCCTTGCGCAGGCTCTTCGTGATCCTGATCTGCCAGTGACTCACATCCTACTCACGAGCCGCTCGGAATCGCATATTAGCAAAGTCTTTCGGAGCGACGAGGTGCGCCCTTTGTGCGCGAGATACCTTTGAGAAATTCTGGGGAAGGTACCATTTCCTTAGACGGCGAAGACGTTGACAACGACATATGTACTTTCTTGCGACATTCCTTCAAAGAGTTGGGGAGTCGCCATCCCGATTTCCCGCGGCCATCAGAGGTTGAGCTTGCCAAGCTGGCGAGCCGAGCCGGCAGGCGTTTCATCGTGGCGTCTACGATAATGAAATTCATTATCGACGATGAAAATAGTGATCCCATGATCGGTTACAGTTGATGCTCGAGCTAACGAGCGAGCTGCTACCAGGAACGGAAGTGTACAAGTTATACGATTGTATCCTCTCCACGTGTGCCGACCCCAAACGGGCATACCTGCACTTGTCCATTGTCGGCGCCCTCGCAGACCTCTTCCCATCTCGCAAATTTCAACACTTCTTGGCTCTGGTGTTGGATGGGATGTGGAGACAACGCTGATACAGCTACGGTCTGTCATAGATATCCCTACAGACAGCACTCTCCCCGTGAATATCTATCATTCGTCATTCGTGACTATGTTTCCGACCCCTCAAACTGCGGCCTCCGTCAAGTACACGACATCGCATCACCTGACTTTCTACTCGCACGCTCCTCTCTCCGCCTGATGAAGGCGATTCCAACAAGCACTGCTCTCTTGGATGCACTCTCAGAACTGAGGAAGCAATGCAATGCAATGCAACCTGAGGAGTCCCATAGGTTAAAAGACTCATTAGCGTTCCTTGTTCTGCCACCACGGCCACTGTCAGCTGTCATCTGTATGATGTGGCTTCGAGGAGATCGCACTTCAGATTTAGAATCGGTTGAGGACTGTGGACGGGCATGCCTGGCTGCAGATCCAGGGGGGGACAAAACTGGCTGCAGACACAGAGAGGCCAAGAGTGGCTGCAAACCCAGGGAGGAGGAGACTGGCTGGAATCCCAGGGAGGACGATCCTGGCTGCTGACCGGGGGGACAACTCTGGCTGCTGACCCGGGGGAGACGAATCTGGCTGCAGACCCGGAGGGGACGAGAGTGGCTGCAGGTTCGGGAAGGACGAGAGTGGCTGCAGAACTGGGGGGGACACTCTGGCTACAGATCCGGGGGGGACGAGAGTGGCTACAGACCCGGAAGGACGAGAGTGGCTGCAGACCCGGCAAGAACGAGCGTGGCTGCCAGAATCTCTGGAAGAACGAACGTGGCTGCCAGAATCTCTGGAAGAACGAGAGACTGCAGATCCGGCGGAGTGAATCAAGCAAGAACAGCCGTGGCTACTGGAGATCCAGGAAGAAAGACGGGGGCTATGGATCCATGGAGAAGAAGAGTGGATCCAGACCGAGGCAGGACAAGAGTGGCTGCGGTCCCAGGAAGGTGGAGAGTGGTTGCAAACGGATGTAGGCAGAGACTGGCTGAAGACCGAAGGAGCACGAAACTGGCTGCAGACTGAGGAAGGACGAATTTGGCTGCAGACTCGGGAAGGAGGAGAATGGCTGCGTATCAAAGGAGGACGGGAGTGGTTGCAGACTCGGGAAGACGAGACTGGCTGCAGACCGAGGGAGGACGAGACTGGCTGCGGACCGCGGGAGGACAAGACTGGCTGAAGACCAAGAAAGGTGCAGAATGGCTGCAGACAGATGAAAGACGACAGTGGCTTCAGACAGATGAAGGACGACAGTGGCTGCAGACAGATGAAGGACGACAGTGGCTGCAGACCTCGGCAGGACGAATTTGGCTGCAGATTGCAGGAGGACGAGACTGGCTGCAGACAGAAGGAGCGCGAGACTGGCTGCAGACCGAAGGAGCGCGAGACTGGCTGTGGACCGAAGAAGGACAAGACTGGCTGTGGACCGAAGGAGGACGAAATTGGCTGGAAACAGATGAAGGACGAGACTGGCTGGGAAACAGATGAAGGACGAGACTGGCTGGGAACATATGAAGGTAAAAGACTGGCTGCAGACCGAGGGAGGACAAAAGTGGTTGGAGACTCAGGAAGGACAAAAGTGGTTGGAGACTTGGAAGGACGAGACTGGCTGCGGACCGAAAGAGGACGAGACTGGCTATGGACCGAAGGAGGACGAGACTGGCTGTGGACAGAAGGAGGACAAGGCTGGCTGAAAACAGATGAAGGACGAAACTGGCTGCAGACTGAGAGAGGACAAGAGTGGTTGGAGACTTGGGAAGCGCAAAAGTGGTTGGAGACTTGGGAAGGACGAGGCTGGCTGGAGACCTGGGCAGGACAAATTTGGCTGCAGACTGGGGGAGGACAAAAGTGGCTGCAGACCGAGAGTGGACGAGACTGGCTGCAGCCCAAGAAAGGTGGAGAGTGGCTGCAGACAGATGAAGGACGACAGTGGCTGCAGACCTCGGCAGGACGAATTTGGCTGCAGACCGAAGGAGGACGAGACTGGCTGCAAACAGATGAAGGACAAGACTGGCTGCAGACCAGGAAGGACAAGAGTGGTTGCAGACCGAGGCAGGTGAGAGTGGCTGCAGACAGATGAAGGACGAGACTGGCTGCAAACAGAGGGAGGACGAGACTGGCTGCAGATCGCAGGAGGACGAGACTGGTTGCAGACCGAGGAAGGGCAAGACTGGCTGCAGATCGCGGGAGGACGAGACTGGCTGCAGACCCACGGAGGACGAGACTGGCTGCAGATCGAGGCAGGACGAGACTGGCTGCAGACCGAAGGAGGACGAGACTGGCTGCAGACCGAAGGAGGACGAGACTGGCTGCAGATCGAGGCAGGACGAGAATGGTTGCAGATCGGGGGAGGGCGAGACTGGCTGCAGACCCAGGGAGGGCGAGACTGGCTGCAGACTGAGAAAGGACGAGACTGGCTGCAGACTGAGAAAAGGACGAGACTGGCTGCAGACTGAGAAAGGACGAGACTGGCTGCAGACTCAGGGAGGACGAGACTGGCTGCAAGCCGAGTCAGGGCGAGACTGGCTGCAGAGTCCTGCTGGTCAAGCGTGGCAATCCACTCCTGCGGCCTCCCTCTGGGTGACAATGGAAGAATTCTTGAGCACATCGGAAGCAGTCAACGAGTATATCATTACCAGCAATCTTCCAGCTTTTCGATTAATCCAGCAGTTGCAGACCTTGCCAGATTTCTTGATGTTTCCGGTCTTCCTGGCATTAAAACACCCGCATCATTCCACTTCTATAATACCAGAAAATCTCCTTCTACCAGACAGGGAGATAATCCATGCTATGAATGCCTTTGAGAGTTTCGCAAACGAAGCACTGGAACGCAGTCAAACAGCTTCGGATGCTCTCAAGTACGCCTGTCACAACTGGGTTATACATCTCTCACGTGCTCCCCATCCATGGGATGACACACTCAACCGTATATTCCAGGCTTTTTGGAATGATCATATGATCTCTTGGCTGGAAATGGAGTGGTGTTTGAAGGGTCTTGCGGTCTTGTCTTGTCGTCTTATCTGAAGGACAGAAATTTGTGAAGGTGGGTGTGTTTCAACGATTCAAGGTAACCACAACTGATATCGCCTTATGTATGTTTAGTCCATAGCGTAACGCCTTGAAATTATCTCTTACCTGCAGTCCGGATTCTTTAGCCGTTGACGGCAGCCCGGCGATTGTTGTGATGCTCGACTATATATTGCTTTAAATACTAATCACTAGTCCACCGATGCGAACGTTAGATCCATTGTTCAAACCAACCTCGAGTTCTTGAGCAGTGGCACGTTCAAAAAACCCGTTCGTACCATCATACAGATAACTCATGGTTGTATTTCGATGACGAGACTATGTATTTTGTATCTGCTATTTGATCATGTTTTGTTCATCTTGTAACGTATGATATTTCATAGCTCACCACGTAACCAGTGCTGTATAGAGAAACTGCGGTCTGACTACAATCAATACTAGCCATGGACGAGTGAATCCAAGGTAGCACCTGATGTGGTCTGGAACTCGTCGGTCCTACTGTTAATTATCTTGCCGTCCTTCGACAGCCGGCCCACCGCATGCTCAATATTTTTCATCCGTTGCTCAGCGCCACCGACACCGTCTTGCTTTGTGAGTTTAGCGGCAGTGGCAGCCGCGACACACGCATCGTAACCCACAGCCTTTGGATACACTGGTCATCTTCAAACTCTTCCCATAAGTAATTGTCTTCGGTGCTTCACGCAATGCGAATGCTTTTGCGAGATGGTCGGCGTGAAGGCGTCGGACTTGGAAAATATGCTTCTTGTTCAAAGGATGGGTCGCATATGCCCTCATGTACTAACTAAAATAAGTATTACGGATCCTCGACCAAATAGCTTGTCCATGTAGAACACTCTGCAAGTATTTCCTACACAGTACCACTACTTAGTACAGGTAAACGCTCCTGAAAGACAATCGAATTCGTGATAGTGATAGTTTCTGAGTCGGAGTTGGCCACACGTTTTGCATAATATTCTCGAATGCTAAGGATGAGGCGTGGTCCAGCACAAACATCTGCACGTTCGATAAAATTTGAAAAAACACCATAGAGTGTCCTAGCTCCTGCAGAAGTTGGGTTCTACAGAAATGATGAGCACTGGTTACAAGCAGATGTCAACGACAGGTTGGCGCACCCCAATGTTTGGAGAAAGGTAACTAAGTTGGAGGCAAGACGCACAAGCAAAGATAGCACGTGCGGAACTTGAGCAGAAAAAGATAACCAGATTCACATTACAAGCTCACCTTGCAAAATAAAGCACGTGAGATTTTATTAGCAGTGAAACAGTCCCCGCTGGTCGTTCCTGTCGATTGACTGAAACGTCGCAGATCACGGAAGTGCTTTACAGCAATCCAGACTGAAAGACACAGTGCGAGGACCTCCCAAACAGTGTTGAGCACCCAAAAATTGAGAGCAGAAGCTGGGCGTCCCCCTGAAATGAAAAACTGCACATATTTATTCCCGAGAGTATCCATTCCTCTGATGTTCGTCCAATGAATTGTGTTTCTTAAAGTGAACAAATAAAACTTACCTGCTGCGATATGCTTGATTAATATTGCCACAAGTACTACGCAGGTAGTGTTAACAGCCAGGAAGATAACAACAAGGAGGATAAGCATGATTCGAGATCTCTGATACATGGCATGTAACCGAGCAATCGTGATGACTTGCATCGTGTTTCAGTTGAATAAACATTACTGAAGTATTGCAGCTCACCCCCTAGCATAGCAGGCACGATCATCATTATCTCATTCATTGTGGAGCCCAAAATATTACCTGAAACACTCAATTAGTGATCACCTTTTACTAGGATCAAACACTCCAACTCACATCTATTGAGTCATTATGTTGAGCGAGGTTCAACAGTCGGAATATCTTACTCACTCCTACAAATGAGTGTATGCATTGGATGGGAGTGAGATAGTTGTGGAATACTCACTGCATCTGTCAATGAGACTAATGGCATACTTTCTGTGTGTTGCTGGTCAGAAGAATCGAACACAGTGCATTTGAGACATACTTAGAACGTTGATACTAATGACGAGAGAGCTGTTAGTACAACACCAACTTATCAGCCTCGAAACATACACAACATATAGCAGTCCGATATAGCGTACCTAGAACATTTTGGAGTCAGCACGACCGCGTTATAGTATAACATGTGGTACGAACAACCAAATATAACACAGTGATGAGGGACCAGCGTCGCCTCTGCCCGGGCCCCAAATTTTATTTCGTTGCTTTTCTTCTGATAGAAGACTCTGCTACTTACCCAGATGAGTTCAATCTATGATGCCACTGTTAACGAGTCGGCTGCTCCGGCAATAACACCTACCTACCTCTTGTTCAAGTGTTAGCACTGGGAATATCATGAGAATATCAGCGGTTTTCGAACACTGTCCAGCTCACCACAGTCATATAGCACCACGACGCCGGCAGCAACTGCGAAACCGCAATTCGGTGTTAGATTGAGACATCACCAACTGATATGACGGACCCTTCCAATAGCTGAATAATATATTCGAGCTGATTGTCGGCCACCAACTAGGACTATTTGAGACTACAGTCATATTCGATGGATGGGTGAGAGCGAGTGGGGGATGTTGGGGTGTATATGACCTACAGTGTTTGTGCTGGATATACCATCATTTTAGCGCTTAACTTAACGGCATCATAGTGATAGACTCAAATGTTTAGTATTGCGATGGCATACTATACAAGGAATGGGAAGACACGAAACCCAGCATCGCATTTGCGTAGATATATGGTTAGGAAGTTTCACTGTAGATATAGGAAATGATTTTTCTAGTTCGGCCAGATATCACTCGAGAGACTACGGTAGTACCGTAGTCTGTTATCCGCGCTGTGCAGTGCGCAGTTTGCAGTGCATGGCAGGTCATGTGATGTTTAGGGCTGGTCCTTTGGTCAAATAAAAATATCCGAGTCATATTGTCCCTTGGTGTCACTGGGTGTGGCACCAGCCTAACCATTATCATTCAGTCCAAGAGAGACTAAGACCGGCCTTGTTTCTAGCCTTATACTACTACGAAGAAGATAAAGGTTTGGATTTTAGGAATAGCTATAACGTCAAAACAAAGGCTCTCTTTACAGGAGTAACAGGACCGTCTACCAGCTGGATGTGGCGGACAAATTGCGTACGCGTCACTCAGAAGGGTGCACTGGCACTTTCTATTGGATCCACATGCCTATTGCGACTCAGCCCTTTCCTCACAAGTAGGGAAATTGCCGCATCCCCTATCCCAATGATAGGGAGGCTTGAACATTGATTGTTTTTAAAAGTCCGCATACCAGCGACGACCTCCTGACCTGATAATGACCTGGACTCGTAGCAGCTGGCTCCTATATTTCCTTCGAGACCTGTGTCTACTGGATCGTAGTATACCGACGTTTTCCTTGAATAAGTCGCTTGTGGCAGCAAGTGCCACAGTGCCAGTACCAATTACATATCTATTTTTGTTTGCGGTGGTCAAGAACAGGGCCCAAACTATACAAAAGCTGAGTTCTTCTGTGGATAGCATTTAGGTCTTGTACCGCACAGCTTTGACCGCATCCGTATGCGAAGTACATCCTGTACGCGCAACATATAAGGTGGGTTCCGCCTTTCGGCCTTTAATCATATTCCTCAGATAAAATCACAACAGCAACTTTAATCCATGACCATCTCTTGGAACAGTCCCAAGCGTCCCAAACGCGACGAGGTTACCAAGTGGCACGATAGCACCAACGTTATCCTCGATTATTGTCAGGCCTACCTGCAGTATGGAAGCGCCACTGATTATGTTCAATGTTCTTCGTAAGTTGCTTCTGGTTCATAAATAATGGTCTTCTTGACTATCTGGTCGTTTAGTCTCAAAGACTTGAACGACGCATTCTTGGCCAGCACTCACCTTACCTACGACGAGCGACTGGCCGGGCACAGACATGCAATTATCAAGCTCAGTACCTCAACACAAAAATGGATAGTACGTCGTAGCTATGCCTAGTGGTCAGTATGACTTAATTACCTTTCGGGTGTTATAGTTATTTAACCGAGAGAACCGGTCGGTTATAAGGCGTGGGCTCGAAGATATGCTGTCTTACATGGTGCGGATGGTCGTATCGTAGAATTTTAGGAGACTTATCACACTTATTCTGTCTAGAAAAAGGGTATGGAGCAAGAACAGTTGCAGCTGATGAAACGGCTTCAACCGATCCTCATCTTGTCACTATTGATCCCCGAACTTTTGTAGTCTCACGGACGCCTTCTTTTTCGGTGATAGGACGTCGCACTCTGCTTGAATTCTTGGCTACTTGGACGACGAATATCCCTGTGTCTCATTATTCCAATGCTCTGTATCGGCGGATGTGTCGAAACATATTATTTGTTATAATATAACATGTACTGCCTAACTTTGTATACGTAAGCTATCAGTGCACCCATTTTAGCGCCCAGAAGCATTGTTTTTGTCTTCAATGTCGCTTCATTCATAGTGATCGTAACACGTTTCGCAACGGCGAGACAACAAGCCCCCCGACGTGGCTATATGAGGGATCCCGCCTGCTTACGCGCTACCATGGAAACATTGCATACATTCTAGTATTGTTCAACAGAACAAGGATAACAGTGCGGCGCAAACGGTAGGTGCTTCGACTGTCTAGGCGTGCATCCATCTCTATGGTGCCTAACTAGAAGGAAGGTCCGTACAAGAGTTACCAAACCCACTTTTGTGGGCACGATTCCCTGGTGCGCTGTGTCCGTTGGCACCTGATTGTTTCGCTTCTGGAGTTATTTTTGCTGAGAAAGATATAAGGTGCGCGCTCAAGCGGTCAATCTCCAGCCAACTCAACAACCCTTTTTTCCCCCAAGCTCATAAACTGTCATGTCGCGGTCGATCACGATCATTCAGAAGTTTGTGTATCACGGAGATTCCGTGGAGTATGCTTCCGATTGCCCGATGGGCACCCGGGAAATGGTCCAGACGTGGTATCAGCAGACCAGTGAAGTGCTACGGCAATGTACCGCACTTATGAGTCACGGCGACGAGAGCGATGTAGCACAACTTAGTCGGTAAGAGTTGTATGATCTCTCTATCTAATGCACAAACGTCTCATTCGGGCGTTCGCAGCATACAAGCAATGAGGACTGTCATGTATCAGCTTATCGATAAGAGAACGAGAGAAAGTCTCTCAAGGGCTGTATCTCTGGGCGATATCTGCCTTAACCTGTCATTTGACTTGTACAATCAACTGCAAGAGGTAAGTCCAGTGTTTCATTCATGGACTGCCATTCTCATTTTTTACTGGCTAGAGAGAGTCGTGTGGCCACGGTGGAAGACCTAAACGGAACTCAGCTTACTCCCCTATAAACGGGTCTTATGCACATATATAGCCAAAGAGGTACGAAGCCTTGCGATATGTCTGGCCGCTTGCCCTAGGTAAGGAGCCTGTGATAGCTTCCGATATCTTGCTCAGATATACCCTTACAGCACATTTAGGGATCAACAGCTACATTCTAGTAGCAACAAGCTGCGCCAGCTATGCCTTTATGGGTGACTGGACCCGATATCGCTGCATTACACGCTACAGTTGCGTCAAGTTGTACAGTCCTTGTAAACTGTCGGAGCAGTACATGATTTTTGCCAAAGTGAGGCAATTTGTTCATACATGATGTATTGTGTAGTGTAGTAGAAGTACTTAGAAGTAGAGTAGAGCGTCACCCGTCGCCTACGTTGTATTCAGGGGATGTCAGCTGGCTAGCGATGGATATGAAGCAGATCAGTGTTTTGTATATGAGATGTCAACTTAAATATATTGAGGAATAATTACTTGGAGACGATTGATGTAAAAGGGGAAGAAGGGTGACGATGATACTGGTAACCGGTTATGTGGTTATCAATTAGGATAAGAAGCACGGACGGTGACTTGGACGATGACCGGGCGCGGTCATGCCTCTGTCATCTCATTGAGTATGTAGGTTGACACGAGTGGTGTGAAATTCGGGATGATAAGAAGAATTACATATTGAAGCTGCTCGAGTTGCTGGCACAACGAGGTTCCGCGGCTGCAATTTTAGGTTTAGCTATACATTGGCTTGCGGGAAACGACAACTTCCTGAATGACCGTTCTCGTTGACTTGGTCTTGTGACTCTAGTCAATAGTTCCAAAAGTATACCGAAGGCAGGTACCATCTAATTCGCCACAACATGACCAAGTTTGCAAGTTCGCTGGAGTTCGAATATGGAGCGATTCGTTGTAACCAAGTAAACGTTGAATATCTGGTGCCTGCTAGATAAGGCGTGTGTCGCGAGAGTGTCAGCTGCCAGTATGACGGATAAGGGCGATGCAGACAGGGTCGACCAGCGACTAGTCTACAAGAGTATTTATCCCTGCCGAGATTACTCCCATATTTGGGTGACCCTTCGTTTATTCTGGCATTTGATGGAAATGTACCTGATACCCTTTCTTGGCGCTGATCGTTTGAACAGCCTACGGACGGACTGTCAGAGTTGTGTACTAGCGTCACCGTGTGGGCGTATTAGCCATGCCTTTTATATAAACTCCGCTCTCAAACTCGTTATCAGACTCAGCTTGTCTCAGTCTAACCCCCATATCAATCTTTAGGATGCCTGACTTCTCAAATACACTCGTCGGTCTTGTCTCTGGCCTTTGGAAGAGGGCGACAGCTTCAGGCAGGTGAGCCGTTCTTCTACAACCTACCTCCTATGCCCAACTCAACAACCTTTCAGGGCGGTTTATTGTCAGGAGTCGATCCCTCATCATTCACGACCTCAGATCCCCTGAGGCTATGGATAATACAAATGGGTAACTATATTCTCTTTCAAGTCTACAACATCTTTCTAAACCAGTGGAAGGTATAATTATCATGATGAGTCAGTTGCTGTCACTTGCTTTGGCAAGATCAGACAGCCGAAAGTCATTGCTGAAGTCCTTGGCGGAATTCTCCTCGGTCAGGTCGTTTCTCATATCGTACTAACAGCTGCTCATTAAATCATAGGTCCCACTGCCATGGGACGAATACCTGGCTTCACCCAGCACATCTTCCCCTCTCAATCTATCCCATATCTCTCCCTCGTCGCTAACATCGGCCTTGCCTCTTTCTCTTTCATAGTCGGTCTTGAAATCGACTTGAGCACCATCAAGCGTAATGTTCGCAAATCGTTGTTCATTGCACTCTCTGCCATGGCCTTGTCCTTTGCTCTCGGTGTTGCCATCTCTATACCACTCTATCACAACTTCATTCCTTCTTCCGTCAAGTATACCTACTTTATGCTTTTCATCGGCGTCTCATTCTCTATTACCGCCTTTCCCGTTCTTTGCCGCATCCTCACCGCACTCAAGCTCCTTGACACCACCGTCGGCGTCGTTGTCCTCTCAGCTGGCGTATGCAATGATGTAGTTGGCTGGTGTCTCCTGGCACTAACCGTGGCTCTCGTTAATGCGACCTCCGGCCTTACTGCTCTATGGATCCTCCTAACATGCGCAGCATTCACAGCATTTCTCATGTGGCCAGTTAGAATCGCTTTACTGCGGTTCGCTAGGTTCACCGGAAGCACCGAGAATGGGCCCACTATGTTCTTCATGACAGTTACCATCTTAATATTCTGGGCATGTTCGTTCTTCACCGACATTGTGGGTGTCAATGCTATCTTTGGTGAGTAATGTCATGTGATTATGACGTTCAATCCTCCTCATCTATGCTGTAGGGGCGTTCCTGGCAGGACTCATTGTTCCCCGGGAAGGCGGTCTTGCTATCGCACTAACGGAGAAGCTAGAAGATATGGTATCGGTCATATTTTTACCTCTTGTATGAGTATTTGAATTTGTCGCCTTCGATAAGACTAATTACTTCGCAGTACTTCACAATCTCTGGCTTAAACACTAACCTTGGATTGCTTAATAACGGTCTGTCCTGTTAATCATGACTCACATCGTTCATTGACGAACCCTTGCGGTAGGTATCACTTGGGATTCACTTTCGCAATCATATGCATGGACTTTGCTGGAAAATTCACTGCATGCACAATCACTTCACGGATTACCGGAATGAGTTGGCGAGAATCAGGCACCGTCGGATCATTGATGACTTGCAAAGGGTTGGTTGTCTAATTTTCTCTATCTTATCCAATCGCTGACATTTTTTAGTCTTGTAGAATTGATCGTGCTCAACATTGGGCTCGCTGCTGGAATTCTCACCCAAGGGTATTCTCGATGTTTGTCTTCGAAGCATTGGTCCTAACGTTCATGACCACACCCCTCGTTTCTGTACTTTACCCTCCCGAACGCCGCGTTCGTGCGATAGCTGGAGGTGTTTCACGAGCGTCAACCGGAGATCCGGACGAAGACAAGAGCGATAGTGTGTCTCCCATGACTGATGATCAACCATGGCGCTCCCGCTTCACAGTTGTGCTCGACAGATCCGATCACATGTCTGGAATGTTGGTGGCCACCCAACTGGTGTGCCCGCCTTCTCTTAAATCACCTCTTGTCGCCACTCTCCAATCAAATACGTCGACGAGGACATCTGACAAGGTGAAAATGCCTGAGATTAGCGTGGGCGCTCTCCGTTTGATTGAGCTGTCGGACCGTACCTCGGATGTCATGAAGTCCTCAGCGGTTGACACCCTCATACGTACTGACCCGCTCCTGAATGTGTTCCGCACCTTTGGGGAACTCAATGATATACCGGTTTCACTCTCGCTTTCAATCGTCCCTTATGATGATATGCCGGGTACTGTGGCTGATCATGCCAGACGACATGGGTCTCAGCTCCTCCTCTTGCCGTGGCTATCGCCATCGTCCAACTTTAGCAATACAAGTGAAGACCTGTCTGGCCCACATAGCCCGAAAATCGAACACAACCCATTCGAAGCATTTTTTGGCGGATCAAAGCACACTGGCAAGTCCGCAGCCGTGATCCATTCACACTTCGTGCGCAGAGTATTTGCAGAGAGCAAGACGGATGTTGCGCTGTTCATCGATCCGGCTGGTACCGGCACTGGGAGTGCACGGCACATATTTTGCCCATTTTTCGGCGGTCCAGATGATCGGCTTGCACTCGAGTTCGTGGTGCAGCTTTGTGCTAATCCAAGAATTAGTGCAACGATTGTGAGGATGTCAAAAAGTAGCGCTGAGAGTGGTGCGGTTGAAAGGCCGTCGCTCGCACATCTAGAGGAGAAAGCAAGCATAGAAATGCTAGATTCAGGATACCAGATGCCTATCCTTCCCGTACGTTATATTGTTTCTCTTTCTCGCCTATTTTCTGATCCATACTTTGTAGAATACTACCTATCCAGACACTTTTTACGGCCAGGCCGACACCGAAATGCATTTCCAATCCGAGACGGCCAATAACGTTCTGTGGGGCGATACGCCAATTTTCAACTCTCGGATGACACACCCCCTCACTGAGCGCTGCCCTCTCCCGAATCAAATTCTCCGACCACTCATCGCCGCTACCGCTACATTCTGCCATCCAGCTTGCGTCTGAGCACAAACCTGTTTTGGTGGTTGTTGGGCGCTCACGGCGCCTTGCGGGTGAGGATCACACATCGGAGCTGCAGAAGATCCTCGAGGAGCGGGGTTGCGTGGGGCAAGATGTTATTAGGAAGACTATTGGTGATCCTGCAACTGCGTTTGTTGTATCGGGTGTGTGCGACTGCTGTCGTGGTACTCCAGGCTTTGAATGTTGATACTGACTGAGCTGAGGAGACATCTAACCTGTATCTGGTGTATATAGCTGTACTGTATATATATGTACTATTTACAGTCCTGGTAGTTGTAGCCTATTGATTTCCATTTTGCCGTCGTCGGAGTGAATTCGCCAATGATATCGGCAAAAGGTCTTTCGGCCTAAAGCTGTGTGGTTATTTAGCGCTTTGGCAATTATATGATCGTACGACTACATTCTCCATAACGATGGTATGGCATAGAGTAATTATAGGACCCGGTTTCTGTCGGAGGTAACTGAACGTTGAACCTAATAGTGACATGTTCATCTTGATCCGCGGACCGGCTCTTCAGTGTTTTACCTCGGTCTACGCAGCTTTGTTTGCCACATTCAGCGCTCAGCCACTACCGGGCCCTTGTGTACAGCAGTGTGCGCGTGTGACAAAAAAGGAAATTCGCAGGGACTCCCCAGGCCCCAGGGATTCCTGTTTCTGATACTCCTTCAAATTGCCATAGAAATATACGTGTGTGACACCGAGTCTCCGAGTCATACCCCCATATTTTTATGGCAAGACAAAACTAAAAATTCGAAAAACCAACGATCAAAATCCCGGTCAGACCCTTGAAGCCCAAAGCCTGCAAATGCCAAGGAGGCTAGTGACGAACCACTAGAGTTCCCAAACCTACCTGCACCATATATCAATGGTACTGAGAGATATAGCACTCTCTGAGCTTGATTGGTCAACTAAAAAATTCAGTAGAAGATGACAAGGTAGAGTTGGAGTGGCGGCGGCGCGTTGTCCGTAGTGTGATCATCTGCAATGTCATGCATAAGTACGCTCATTCTCACTAGCTTCATCTGAGTCATCGCCGAAGATTGCGAGATAAGGGTAATGAGCTAAAGCCTGATGATGATTTGGTGCCGAACTGAGTGCAAGCCTGCAGGTGTAGATTTCGTCGAGGAACAGATCTGAAATCTGGTTCTTCAGCGAAGATGTCTTTGACTGCTGTCATGAGCGCTCGGCACTCGCACGATTATGCTCGTGCGACCGGTCCAAGAAGAGAAGGGAGCCTAGCAACAGTGCCGAGTTGTTTCGTCAATATGAAAGTAGCTAGCCTGAGAAACACACTTTACAGATATCTTTGACCTCCCGGCCTAACCATGATCCCAGAGTGTAAGTGCAATGGCGTATGGGAGATGATGGGAAGATTAACTTTGTCGTTTTCCGAGTCGATAGAGAAAAATCATGAAGCGGGGAGAGCTATTTGAGTGCGCGCGCACGGACCTGTTCTATTCTCGTCAAGCACGAGAATGAGGATCTTCACATGGGCGCTTATGCCAATCAACGTTTTGGGCACGTGCCACCAAAATTTTCGGGAATCTCATTAGAATTGCACACAAGCAGCAAATGAATTCGGAGACCTCGACATCTCAAGATTCAGACAAATTGCTCACTCGTCACATTACTCCACGCGCGACTGAATCCACGGATGATGGTCTAGTCACTCGAGATGACGCGATATATATTTCCCTGTGGAGCCGCTGCCGGTCACTCAATAGAAATCCGTTCTAAGCCAACAGTATTGTCATGGCACCGTCCTTGGCGCTTTATTGTATTCTGGTAGCCATCCGGATCCCAGCTGCGAATGTTAACATCAATAGTTGCACAAATGAGCGGTACCTCCAGGTGGATCAATAAGTGACATCATCATATGCGATACTGATGAATTGTTCCGCCTTTGGACCTTCCGTGATTCGAATCCTTTTTCTCCCAAAGTTTTGCCGCACAAGAACACACTGGCAACCAAATCAATTACCAAACAATCCAAACTAGCATTCAGTCAGTGCTCAGGGTCCAGTAGATTTTAGTGCTGCTGGCCTGCACAGATGCCAGGGCCTTAATTACTTGCATTATAATCACCACGTTTACGGTGAGTTGTAATCGTGTGCAAACCTAAGGGGTCTAATCTAGGTTTCAATTCTTGCTATGCCTTCAAGTTCAGCGCAATTAACACTCTTTTCTCCGCCAACACTTACCAGCAAGCCGCGTCTAACCCCAGCTTAAGATCTTAAAGTGAACATCTGAAACAAATCGGACTACACAGAGTACTAGCAGGGAACACGCGAGCGACGAGCGAGCTCCAAGCTGACAGGATAACCTTCCATGTGGCATCATCCTACTAGGTTACGGGAAGCAAAGCGGGCATTGGAACAAGTTCCTCCTTCCATCTCACGAACACCCAAATTCGTAGTCATGGTGGTTGCCATTACGATGCTTTGGCTAGCAGTTAAGATGTGCGAGGACCGGCTTTGCGCAGCATACTTGGACATACCAACTGTCGACAAATCGTTTCATTGTCTGCCTATCTATCAGCAAACCATCATAAACACGTCCTCAAATCAAATCCGCACCACGAACACCCTCGAACACATGAAATATGGCCACGCGGCAGAATTCCCAGCCTCGCTGACAAACCTTTTTCTACGTCACAGGAGACTAGAGGGAACTTTGCCATAAGTCAGCCAGCGTCAGTGATGGAAATCCGCTCTCACGGCTGGTATTACAAGTGCAGACCACTCAAGGTTAGATTTCCTCATATCCATATTTCTCCTATGCCTAAGTTTTTAGATGCGTTGGTTTTTCGAATGTGGGAGAAGGCATCCACGAGCCAGGTGGGTGTTTTTTTCTTTGACGCCCTCATTTTGCACAATTAAGGAGAGCTGTAGGGTGGCTTGTTGTCAAGAGTAGAACCTATGGCGTTTACCACCTTCGAAGCACTGAGGTTATGGATAATTCAAATATGTAAGCATCCTCTGTTCCAAATGTTCAGTAGCATCGATTTTAAATTGGTTTCAGGTATGATTATTATGATGGGACAATTGCTGTCAGTGTGTTTAGGCAAGATCAGACAGCCAAAGGCCGCTGCTGAAGTTCTTAGCGGAATTCTTCTCGGTCAGGTCATTTCTCACATCGTACGAATAGCTACTCATTCGGTTGTAGGTCCCACTGCCATGGGACGAATACCTGGTTTCACTAAGCATATGTTCCCTGCTCAATCCCTCCCATATCTCTCGCTAGTTGCCAACATGGGCATCTACCTTTTTCTCTTCATAGTCGGTCTCAAAATTGACGCAAATATCATCACACGTAATACTCGCTTATCTCTATTTATTGCACTCTCCACCATGGTCCTGTCCTTTAGTCTCGGTGCTGCCATCTCTGTGCCACTCTTTCACAATTTTATAGGTCCCCCCATCGAGTTTACATACTTTATGCTTTTTACGGGCGTGTCTTTTTCTATAACATCTTTCCCCGTTCTTTGTCGCATGCTCACCGCAGAGAAGCTCCTAGACACGACGGTCGGCGTCGTTGTTTTGTCAGCCGGCGCGTATAACGACGTAGTCTGTTGGAGCCTGTTGGCACTGGCCGTGGCTTTCGTCAATGGATTTTCTGCACTTACAGTTCTAAGGACCCTTCTGACATACGTGGCATTCACAGCATTTCTCATGTGGCCGGTTAGAATCGAGCTGCTGCGGTTCGCTAGATTCACCGGAAGCACGGAGAACGGCCCTACGGTGCTCTTCATGGCTGTCACCGTGGTCCTGCTTTGGGTATGTGCATTTACTATGGATATTGTGGGGATCAGCGCAATTTTTGGTGAGCGATTTAGGTTGCTGTTCCGAAGCTGTTTTTATTTCATATTTAGGCGCGTTCCTGACCGGTGTCATTGTTCCCCGCGAAGGAGCCCTTGCCAACTTGCTGACGGAGAAGGTTGAAGATATGGTGACAATCGTATTTTGCCTCTGGTATGGAACCTAGATTTGCTGTGATCAATATGGCTCACCATTTTACAGTATTTCACGCTCTCTGGGTTGAATACCGATCTTGGATTACTCAACAATGGTCTGTCTTACCGATCGCGACCTACACTAACCATCCATTGACGCTTCCGGCAGGTAACACTTGGGATTCATCATTGCAATCATAAGTCTGGATTTTGTTGGAAAATTCAGTGCCTGTACGATCACTACTCGAGTTTCCGGATTGAGTTGGCGAGAGTCAAGTACCGTTGGATCGTTGATGTGTTGCAAAGGGTCAGTTGTCTGATTTTTCTAGAATGTTTAGTCCTGACAATTTCCTTCAGTCCTGTAGAATTGATCATTCTCAAAATTGGGCTTTCTACCGGTATTCTGACCCAAAGGATGTTCTCTATGTTTGTCCTCGAAGCTCTAGTCATGGCTTTCATAATCACACCCTTGGTCTCCCTCCTTTATCCTCCTGAACGCCAGGTTCGTGCACTAGCTGAAGATATTTCATATCGGTCAACTGGAGACAGGGATGAAGATATAGCTGACGGCCAGTTTCCCATGACTGAGGGTCAACCATGGCGCTCCCGCTTCACTGTTGTCCTTGACAAATTTGACCACGCGTCGGGAATGCTGGTGGCCACCCAACTGGTACTGCCGTCACCCTTAGCCCCAACTTCTCAAGGAACTGAGATATCCGTAAACGCTCTTCACTTAATTCAGATGTCAGACCATAATTTGGACATCGTGAACTCGTCAGCAGTGGACGCCCTCATCCACACTGACCCGGTTCTGGACGTCTTCCGCACCTTTGGAGAGCTCAATAATGTACGCGTTTCACTTGCGCTTTCTACTGTTCCATATGAGGACATGCCAAAAACTATCTCCGAACATGCCACACGAGATGGATCTGAGCTCATCCTCTTACAATGGCTCCCGCCCTGGTCCTTTTCTGGAGATACGACTGAAGACCCATATAGCCCACACAGTACGAGTATCGCACCAAATTCATTCGAAGCGTTATCCAGCGGCTCAACAGGTGCGGGCAGTCTGGCAGCCACAATTCACTCGCAGCTCGTGCGCAGAATATTAGCAGAGAGCAATACGGATGTTGCCCTATTCATCGATCCGGGCACTTCTCTCTCTGGTATTGGTTCCGGGAGTGCACATCACATATTTTTTCCCTTTTTTGGTGGTCCAGATGATCGGCTGGCGCTCGAGTTTGTGATGCAGCTTTGTACTAATCCTGAAATTAGTGCGACGGTAGTGCGGATGTCGAAAAGTGTCATTGAGCGTGTTGCAGCTCAATGGCCGTCGATCGCATACTCAGAGGAAGATAGTGGTGAAACGTGGGAAACAGGACATCACGGAATACCTGTTCAATCAGTACGTTGACTACATGTACTTATTGTCATTTTTGATGCAATTCTTGTAGACTGTTATTATGTCAAGCATATCGTACGGACAAACACGCTTCGAATCTGAGACGGCCGATACCATCCTCTGGGAGCAATACGTCGACTCGTGTTCCTCATACGACATACATCCCTCAATCCGCGCTGCACTGTCTCGCATCACATTCTCTGAGCATTCATCATCGATGCCGCTGCATTCCGCTATCCAGCAGGCATCTACGCTTAAACCCGTGTTGGTTGTTGTTGGGCGCTCACACCGCCTTGAATCGGATGATCTCACAGGAGAGCTGGAGAACATATTGAGGGAACGGGGTAGTGTGGGGCAGGATGATAGTAGGAACACTATAGGGGATGCTGCGACTGCCTTTGTTGCCTCTGGTTGTGCGACTGCGGTGGTTGTGCTGCAGGCTGCCAATGCGAGCATCGACTGATGTCTGACTGGTGTATAGGTTTGAGATATTTAATACTATATAGCAATATTTGTATATCGTAGTAACTACCCCACCTAGATGCGTGTGTAATGTTGACAAAGAGCTCGATGTTTTCCATTAGATGTGTCAATTAGTCTAGTTCCCGCTTGCTCAAACGCTCACCTCAGCTCTCGGAATATTGTTCGATGTTCTAAGGCTGTACGAATTTTCCACGCCATTCAAGCAAACTATACACAAAGGATGTCACACCGATGAGTCCCCTCGCGTATGTTAACTTGCCGCCTCAAGCTCGAGGCCCATTCTTATTTTATCCTTTTATGGCTTGTGAAAGGTCATTGGAGCCAATTGTGCACTGTACTGCACATTTTGATTTACATTGGGAAACCATTAGCTTTTCGTATTTGACAGGTTACGGAGCTATTCAGTGTATGAAAAAAAATCTTCGAGCATACATATCGAGTAGTGTACCAGGGCGAGACTACCGGGCAAATCCAAGGCCAAACCTCTGTAGCAGGAGGTCTCTATCTAGAGAACCGACTACAAGCCAGGACTCCTGCCAGTACTAGACACCTGGCACCCCCTAGGACCTGCGCCCACCCTGCTCCAGTAGTACTTTAGATCCATGTATGGCATGCCAATGCCTTGCCCATTGGCCAATGACCATGTTCATCAGTCTGTCAATTTACCACCCCTTGTGTACCGCCAGGTATACTAGAGCGTAAACCCGTGCCAGCCACATCAGCAAACTACAACTTTTCCCACAGACCCTCACAGTGTCACAGACACCACAGAATCACCAGATCCCAGAACCACAGAGCCACAGTTCTCACAGTGTGCCACAGACTCACAAAATACCCAGTATTCCAGTGCCACAATGCCACAGAACTCTCAGCATATATCACAAAAATTTCACAAAGTCTTTTCTTTGGTTGAACATCAACACTAAGCCTAAGTATTTACAAAATGTTCATCAAGTCTTTTTCTTTGGTTTAACTTCAAACACTAAACCTTAGTATGCATTAAAGCTTATTAAAATTCATTATTAGGACAAAAGTGCTAAGCCTATTGACTGAAACTTGTCAAAATTCGCAATTTTTACACTTTGTACTGAAGCTCCTAGTTTTCCTAGTCAAAAATATATTACAATAAGGTTTACTTTTCCTGGAGATTTCAAGAAGGTCAAGTTATAATGAGGTTTGAAGTTACTGTGAGGTTTGGCTATAGATTTCAACTTGGTGACAATATGTTGGCTTGAGAATCATTGGTATATATATTATTGTGAGAAACAAAGACACTATAGTGTAATGGTATGTATGTGTTGTTGTTGCTTGCTGAGTGTATGAGGTCTTAAGGTCAACTCCTGGCATTGACAAATAAAAATGTCAAAAGTGTGAAGTTATTTTACTAAATGAAGCTGTGTCACTGTGAGCCCTGTGGCACTGGGAGCTGTGGCACTGGGAGGTTCTGTGCAGAGCTGTACAGCTCTGTACAGGCTGTTTTAGTTTACTGATGCAGTCATCACCACAGCTTGGTCGAGATTTCAAAATCTAGCTAGACAACTAATATTATAATGATTCCTGAAGGATGAAGTTATGGTACTTACCTGAAATATTGTCGATGCCAAGGTTTGAGAACGATGCAAATGGAAAATGAACTGGACAATTATCTGATCATGATGGGGTAGTGCCCTGGGTCATCTGGACTCAATACATTGACTCCCATTCCTTGTTCAATGCATCCCCCTCGATGCGTGTTGACTTGTTACACCTGTTCTAGTTGTTGTTATGTTCTATAGCACCCATCACTGCAGAGGTGGTTGTGATAGCCACAAAGAATAGTTATCTTCCTGGATTGATACATGCATCAGTAAAACACCTAGTTCCTTACCTTGCTTATTTTTAACTTTTCTCGTACAATAAGCAGACATAAGCAAGGATGAAAATAAGTAGATGGCCAGTTGAAAAAGGCCACTCATCGTCTGGATTTCTACTTTTTATTTCACTTAATTTACTTTTGTTGCGCACAAAGCAAATTCTCATTCAATAACAAGCATACTAAAAGCAAGCAGGAAAGCAAAAGAAAGGAGGCTGTCTGAAGTAAACAAGGGGAAATCAAGGAAGCAACATATGGAAATACTGTAGTAAAAAATAACTAAGCATTGGGCGGAGGTACTGGTGGAGACCTGAAACCATGCACAATAAGATGAGATGAAAAGAAAATGAGTGACAGGAGGCGAATGATAACAGCATAGTAGAGCAAACAGGGAGCAGTGCACGAGTGATGAGGACACACCTGTCCCTGTAGGCTTGACTATTATAAACAAAGCAGAATAGCAGCTTCAAGACCTTGCAAAGGATATAGACATTGAGGAGGTGGTAACAAGTAATAAATCAGGACAGAATGAGGGAGATGATGAAGAGATAGATGATAGTGAGGGATGGGTTGACGAGATGGAGCAATTGTCAGCATGTGAACATGATGCTGTGTGAAACAGTGTCAGACCTATATGTTTTGTCCTTGTGAAGGTGACTAATTTGCACATGTAATATAACAAAGTACTGACCTTTATTGTAGCTCCAGAAACTAGCATTCAAAATTATACACTTGACCACTAAGCTTCTTCCAGTGTGGTACAAAGTCCTTCAAGCCTGCAAACTTAGTCAGCACATCATGCCACATGATGTCACAACTTGATGGAACTCAATGTTTGACATGCTCGCCTTCGCTCTTGAATATTGCAAAGCCATTGATATGATCTGTGCTGACAAGAACATGGAACTTCGAAACTATGAGCTAAGTGAGAAAGAATGGAAGCTCGCACAACAATTGCATGATGTTCTAAAGGTACAGTACATTCTTACTTTGAAAGTTCAGTGTTGACACTGCATAATACACAGATACTTGAGGACACAACACTCTTTTTCTCTCAATCAACACTAAATTTTGCAACAGTCATTCCAGCAATGGACATGATTGACAGAAAGCTCTCAACAGATTCTATCACATGCACTTACGAGCCTGCTATTCAAGCATCATTTGGACTGGCAAAGAAGACACTAAATCACTACTATAATATGACTGACTGGTCAGAGGTTTATAGGATTACAATGGGTGAGTTTTTTGTCCCTACATTACAAGTATCTAACTAGTTGATGCTTCTAGTGCTGCATCATCATCACAAACTTTCATATTTCAAAGAGGCCAGATGGAGGGCTGAATGTATTAATGCTGCTGAGAATATTGTCCATGAGGAATTTGAGTGCTCTTATGCAACAACTGATGATATAGACATAGATGATACCATGGGTGAGAATGAAGTCCATGAAACATCAATAGTATGTCTTGTCTTGTTTCACTTTATGGTTTTCTCACTATTTATTGACTAGAAACAAGTTCATAACATCTTTGACAAACTTCCTACATTAGTGGCAGCCAAGCAGTCAGAGCTCTGTGACAAGCTTGATTCATATCTCAGCATAAATCCAGAGTATGTTGCAGATGTCTTAGCTTGGTGGACTGAACGGAAGGCACTGTATCCTCAACTCTCAAGGATGGCACTAGATTATCTGTCAATTCCTGGTGAGTTTTTTTGTCTTGCATCTGGTAACTAATCTCACTCATTATATATAGCAACTTCAGTTGATGTGGAGCAAATCTTCAGCCATGGCCACCTCTTGTTATCTCATGTCTGCAGTCGCCTGTCTATACAATCTGTCTGTGCATTACTTAGGTTCATGGAGTCTCTTAGGGCTTGTCAAAGACCAAGATGTTATGGCTGTTGCTGTGATGCCTGAGGTAATTGGTGAAGAGAAGGAGCTCAAAGAAGGATGAGATCTAATTAATTTGTAGTAGGTCATATTGTAGTTGACTTTGTGAATTTCAGTGTATTCCTTTACTGTACTTGAAGACCCATGAACCTGTGAACCTGTACCTATACCTGTGGACTCGTACCCATAGCCATACCTGGCCATGCAGGTATGGTGTGGCATGGGTATGGGTATGGATACAGGCTTGAATACCCATGGGTTACCCATGCTATTCCTTATATATCAGTGTGATAACCAGATAGAATAATGAAAACAGCTTAGCAGGACATATCAGCAGATATGTTGCTAGCAGCTGAGGAATGATCAGCATTTGAGCAGCACATTAGCAAAAAAAAACGAACCTAGGTATGACCAGATAGGCAGACCCTGTGACCTGATACTCCTGCCTTCCCTTAGAGCTCTTATAAGTGCTGATGTGACCTTAGCATACCATCACTGGAATAGGAAACTTTGGTGATGTAGTTGCACAGGCCTCATTGTGATTGCCATGCTAAATGGTGAGCTATGCAGCTGCTGGCAGCCCTTGGCTCAGTAGCACTGACTCAACTAAGATATCACCCAAGCCATCATCATCACTCAGTCACGTGCCACATCAGTAAAATGACCAGTTCCTTACCATACTTATTTTTATCTTTATTTCGTCAAGTATAGACCTACTTACTTCTTGCTTTTTGTACTTTGTTTCCTTGACTGAAAGCAGATCAAGGCAAGCAAGAGTGAAAATCAAATTAAGCATAATAAGTAGTATGACATATATAAAATCAGGATGCAATTTCGAATGTGTGATGATCAGCATATTTGTTGATGTAAAATTTATGGAAGAAATCATAAGTATGGTAGTGCTGGAGGTCGAGGGAAACAATTCAACTACCGTAGATGGGAATAAGATGAGCAGCTCGGTAGATTGAGTCAATGTGAATGATAGAGATATGGGGAGCATTGTTAGCGTGGCAAGCAGGCTGCACTACCCACATCCCAGTGTCCTTGTCAGGCAAATCTCCAAGGGTGTCGAACCATCGCACGACTGCACATGGATATGTTTCAGCCCTGTAAGTGAAAGAGAAAAAGGTCAGTACTCGAGCAACACTCATACCCCTCATTCCCTCAAGGTCCAGATCTGTGTTGACAAAGATGCAGTCATAATGTGGGTGCTCCTTTCTCCATGCTGGACATGCACAGATGTGCTCACAATGCATGCCACCGATGTTGCTAAGATTGCTGGGGGCAAAAAACCTCGAACATGTTGAATTGAAAACATTAATTCTCTCATCATACTGGGGACAGTATGTGAGAGGAACTTGTAAAGGATCACGCAGGTCGTTTGGATTGAGTTGGGCAAAGAGGAAGCAGGTCAACATACAGTGGCTCAAAAAACTGTCCGCATGTTTTGACATTTTTCACTATCTATGATATTGTGTAAGAATGAACAAATTCCTCGAGGACATACTTATACCACATTGTAGTATGGCTTCAGGGCTTTTATTTGAGCCCTACACCGTGGGAATCGGCGGAGATATGGTGGAGATATAAGGCTTATAAAATGATGACTCATGTGGACAGTTTTTTGAGTGTATATTAAAACTATATAAATCATTATTTATGACACCATAAAAATCATGCCACTATTATATAAATTATAAAGTGGTGTCATTATGTTATTTTATGACTATATCTAACTATATAAACCAGAATATCTCATGTATCATAGTCATAATCACCATGAAAGCCATCTCCTCTGCTCAAAGAGATAATATCCTCTCTCTGTCTTATGCTGGCCTCTCTGCTCGCCAAATTTCCTCTAGAACTGGAGTATGCAAGTCCACTGTGGCCAAGTTCATCAAAGAAAGCCACCCAGACAAGGAAAACTCTTGTGGAGGACGTCCATCCAAGCTTACCTCTACTGACAAAAGGGCTATTATCCAACATATCACTACAGGAAAGGCTGATAATGCTGTCCAAGCCACCCATTATATCAATTCCACCATCACTACCCCTGTCTCTTCACAAACTGTGAGGAATGTTCTCAAGGCAGCTCATCTCAAGGCAGTAACAAAGAAGAAAAAGCCTCTTCTCTCCATCAAACATAGGCAGAGAAGACTAGCCTTTGCCTTAGCTCATCAACACTGGACTGTAGAGGACTGGAAGCGTGTTATATGGTCAGATGAGACCAAAATCAATAGGATTGGGTCAGATGGGAAGGTGTATGTATGGAAAAAGAAGGGAGATGGCCTAACAGACAGAGAGGTTAATGGGACTGTCAAGTTTGGAGGAGGTTCTTTAATGGTATGGGGCTGTATGGGATGGAATGGTGTGGGAATGCTTGCTGAGGTTGAGGGGAAGATGAATGCTGAGCAGTATGTGGACATTTTAAATGACCACTTGCTGCCTAGCTTGGCAGAATCAGGGATTGATGAAGAAGATATCATTTTCCAACAGGATAATGATCCCAAGCACACATCCAGAAGAGCTAGGGAATGGTTTGAAGAACATAACATCAATGTTCTTGACTGGCCAGCACAGTCTCCTGATGTCAATGTCATTGAACATCTCTGGGGAACACTCAAGAAAAAGCTTCAAGCCTATGAAAACCCCCCTAAAGGAGTATGGGAGCTTTAGGAGAGAGTAGCAGTGGAATGGGGGAAGATCACAGCTGAGGATTGCCAGAAATTAATTGAGAGTATGCCTAGAAGGATAGAGGCAGTAATTAAAGCCAAGGGAGGTCATACAAAATACTAGAATACCTGGTTATTACTGTAAAATACTTGAGTCAAAAAACTGTCCGCATGAGTCACCATTTTGTGAGCCTTGTATCTCCACCATATCTCCACCGATTCCCACGGTGTAGGGCTCAAATGAAAGCCCTGAAGCCATACTACAATATGGTATAAGCATGTTTTTGAGGCATTTGTTTGTTCTCACACAATATTATAGATAGTGAAAAATGCCAAAACATGCGGACAGTTTTTTGAGCCACTGTATTTGGGAGTTGCGGAATTGACAACTCTAATGCTAATTCAGAGACCATGTGTGCACGGTTGCATTCTGGTGCAGTGTGATATCAGTAAAAATAAACAAGGATGAAAATGAATGAACTTACAAGGTGTCTTTGCCAATTCCACGTGTGCTTGGATCACAGTTGGGCTGGAGTCTATTTCAACATCCCCAATATCCTCATCTTCTCGTACATTCACCTCATGCTCAGCATCCTCTTGTAAAATATTTCCCAGCTGGTTGTTTGTGATTTGGATCTGTTCTGTTGTAGAGTCAGTTGTAGTACATCAAATGTAGCACTTTCAAACTCACCTAGTGCATCAATAGCCGCTGAAAGACATGTCCCATCAAGCATCCCACAATTTGTAAAGTCAGTTCATGCTGCTGTGAGTTTGTCAAGGCGCTGGTTAGTGACCAGCATCTGACCAAGTGCCTTATACTGATTTGAGCGCCACCATGGTTCTTTAACTGCTTTGATATGTTTTGATTCAGTAATAGAGGAGCACAGACCATTTGGAGTGCCAAAAAGGCAAATGAGATGGATATAGTGTTGAAGCAAGTGTTGACGGGGAAGTGAGAATGTTGTGACAACTTCACTAGTTTTGAAAATCTCTTGGTACTGGTGGAAACGGTTAAGCGCATCCTGTATTTCATCAAGTGTCTTCTTGGTGATAATGTCTTGGCAGACGAGGTAACAGAACTCGAGGAAAGCACGAAATGTTTGAATTACCTCCATGGGCACATGTCCCTCGATAGCAGGTAGATACACCTGAATGTTACAAGAACACCTTCTTGCGCCCCTACTATCATTTTTCCTCCTATGCGTCGCCGTCTACTCTCGTCCTGACGTGGCCTCCATCCTCGTCCTCTGCTACCTCATCTGGCTTGCCATCGTCACTCCCTACCTTGCCTATGCTGGTCTCCTCCATCATCGCTAAACACGCCCACTTCACGTGCCTTCTACCTTCTCCGTGCCTATACACGCCTCTCATGCTTCGCGCGCTTCAAGTGCCTCCTTTGCACTTGTTGCATCACCTTGCGCTTCAACACGCACACCTGCTCGGTTCACAGGAACCCCCTGTCTACCCTCAAGGACATCTTGGTATCATCTTATGCTTTATGCTTTTATCATTTACCTTTCTTGACTCGTGCGTCATCTCATTGGCTCATACCCTTTATACCTTTGGCTCCACACTTATGACTCCTTTGTACACATGCGCATTCTCATTGGTTGATACGCCTCTGACTCGTTCATGAGAATGCATCATCTTATTGGCTATCTGACCTCATACTTAATCTAGCGATACTTACATATTCGTGCTCCGCTTCAATCTTACGTATAAATACGCGCAGATAGCCTTTGTACTTCTTTAACTTGAATCTACTTGATCTTCGACCCTGAACTTCCTTTTGATAAGCTTATCGTCTCTATTCAAACTTCGAAGAAGCTCATCACTTCTACGTCTTTGATTGTCGTCAAGAACTTTGTCTCTGTGACGTAGGTTGTGAGACAGCGCGTAGCGCCCACCTCCAACCAACACAACTAGCGCACTCTGCGCTAGGAGACCGATATGCACAAGCCGTCGCTCTTGATAGAGCGCCCGTTGCAGACACCACTCAAGTTCATTAGCGCCTGGCTAGGTCGCTAACACTGAATAGATACCATAAAGTAACAAGCTTGAATAGAAAATGAAGACCTACCTTCATTAATGCCTTCGAATCATTGCCCATCCACTGTTTGAATCTGTGTCCTTGAGGGAAGTGCCGGAGACCAGCAAACAATGGTGTCGCTGCAATTCTACACCATAGTTAGATAGCTAGTATATGTACACAAATCTCATACCTTCAATCAATATCGTCCATGATACGATTGGCCTCCATCTTCCCATGCATTTGATGCAAGTACTTCTCAACCCAATCTACAATATGATCCTTGAAGGTACCTTTTATGAGCTGGTGCAAAAGGTCAGGGGCAATGAGCTCATGAATGTCCGCTCGAGGGTAATCATTTGTGAATGGCTAAGAGGTATTATTAGCATACTAAAATGAATTATAAAATTTGAACCTACAACAAGATCCCCAACAATGCCGTATTCGTCCCATAAGTCACCAAGGGTTGCTTCCTCAATGAGGGCTTCTGTATGTTTGTGACAGCACCCACTGGCTGGTTCATCCAGATTGTTGCGCAATCCTAGACATCTGCTGAATCATTAGCATACCAGTAGTCAGCTGAGAGGTATCATAACACTTACCTTGGACACCAGCCTCAAACAACACAGGCCAACAACACCTGCTCCTCGTAATTAGCAATGTAAAGTCCCACACTATAGATGACATGCCGAAAGTGACCATCACTGAAGCGCACCACTTCAGGCTCTGTCATACCAGGCTGGAGCCTCTCAAGAATCTTGGCAAGAGATGACTGAAATAGTTGGCGGCAAAACTTGCGGAACCTTGGATCAGAAGCATGTTCTTTGGTTACTGTTGAAAGCATCAGTCAGTTATATATAAGGACAATAGAAATAAGGAAGGATAAAGTTCAAAAGAAGCTGACAAAGTGTGATGCACTGTCTTCTTAGATAGATGATCTATAGATAAACACCTATAAAACCAAATATCTCCATGGTCAGTGATTCAGACAAATACCAATGACTGATAATGTGGTTGTACATGGGTGGCTGTTTATGTTCCTCAGGCTATGGTCAGCAAATGAGCCACTTCTGTGAGAATCAGCAAACTCTTGGACAATGACAAGGATTCTCAAAACAACTAAACTTCAAAGAAAAACACAGAAGTCGAACAAACTAAGAAATGGAAGTAACTGGCCAAATTTCTCTCCTCAATGGAATGCAGGTGTTTTGCAACAACTGTGCTTCTGCAATTTGTGGGAAGTTGCAACAATCACCTTCTCAGACAAGCAGGTAGAATCCCTGGTCAAGACTGGTCAATGCTTCAAGAGTCTCTAGCTTAACTATTGAACCTGCTGCCAAGGAACTCACTATGAGTATTAAGCAGTTAGCAGGAACGGACATCCTTGGATTTCAATACCAAGTCCCCTTTCAATAACTAGAGTCTATCAGTCAGTGAAGACCTTAACTCAGTATCACTACTCAGATGTGCGAGATAGAGTGTTGCTATCAACCTCTGAAGTCTCTCCCACTAAGCTACTCTGGCCTTAGATAGACTAAAGAGACAACACAAATATCAGAAACACAAGGACACTTAGCACCAACAAACTTTGAAAGAGAGAGAGAGACCAGTAATCAAAGAAAAAGAAGAAAAGAGAAAGATTCAAAAGAAACAGAAGCAAGGAAACAGACAACTGAGAAAGAAAAACAGAGAGAAAGATGATGAAATAAACTAGAATGAATTTGTCAAAGAAAAAAAAATTGTTGTCTTGCTGGTTGTCAGATACAGTGAGCTCAAGGTAGTGCTATCTCACAGAGTAGACTTCCAATCTTACTGTTGTTGACAATGTTCTTGACAGTGTACTGATAGAGCTGGTCACACTTCACTCTCAGTTATATTTCTGAGGGGGAGAAAATCTCTCTTTTTTATTGACAAAAAGGTGGGTCTTATATAGACAAAATGAATGGCTATGCTACTGTTTTCCCACATTTTGTAGGGGTGCTAACCTACCCTATTTATTGAATATTGTCATAGTTGATTTGTAATATGCTCAAGGGTGTGAGAAGAAGTCATGTGAGATTTCAATGGCTATGCATAAATTTGAGATCAGGTGACTATTAGTGGCTATCCTAGGAGGAATATAAATTATGTAATATTTGAAGCATAAATTCGCACTTTTTTTTGTAGATGCATAGAAATGACGTGAGTATAACATATGGGGTTTCATGAGTTTCTCTGCAGGGTAACTTTATGTAATTATTTTGCTGGGGTCACCTGACATCTGTGGAAAATTTATAAAGTAGTTTCTGGAGCCAAACATACATAAACACACCCATGAAAAATGAATTAGAAATAATAAGTGAAACTTTTACGAGCAAAAAGAAACTTTCGGTTCCGAGTCATGGATCAATTTCTGAATAGAGGAACACTAAGCTATTATAGTCCTGGTACTATTTGTCAGCTGCAGTAGTGCTTAGTCAGTCATGCACCAGACCAGTTTGGTGCATGTCAGCGCCAGCGAGCTGATAATGCGGTTCTGTGAGATAAAGAAGCTGAGAAGGTGTGTGGAGGTGAGGTGAGAGTGCAGTTCTAAAAGAAGCCGATGAGGTGTGATGCGCCAGTAAGCTGAGAATAGAAATAAGGAAAGATAAAGTTCAGAAAAAAGCTGATGAGGTGTGGTGTGGTGTGCCAGGAAGTTCAAAAAGAGGCTGATGAGGTGTGGTGTGGTGTGCCAGGAAGTTCAAAAAGAAGCTGATGAGGTGTGGTGAGGTGCACCAGTGAGCTGGAGAGAGAGAAGCTGATGAGGTGTGGTGTGGTGCACCAGTGAGCTGGAGAAAGGAAGGATGGTGTGCCGGTGAGCTGGGGAATAGAAATAAAGTTTAAAAAGAAGCTGATGGGGTGTGGTGTGGTGCACCAGCAAGCTGGAGAAAGGAAAAAGAAGCTGATGAGGTGTGGTGTGCCAGTGAGCTGAGAATGTGGCTCCAGAGGTGAGGTGAGAGAGCGGTTCCATAGGACAAAGTTCAAAAAGAAGCTGATGAGGTGTGATATGGTGCACCGAGAATGCGGTTCCAGAGGTGAGGTGAGAGAATGAGAGATGAGACAAAGTTCAAAAAGAAGCTGATGAGGTGTGATGCACTGTACCGGCAAGCTAGAGACAGGGAGCGGAGAATGTGGTTCCAGAGGTGAGGTGAGAGAGTGGTTCCACAGGACAAAGTTCAAAAAGAAGCTAATGAGGTGTGATGCATTGATGAGGTACTTACTTTTAGGTATAGCTAGAAATCCGGTAATAGCAAGCGCCTCACGGTGTGCATGCCAGACATTGTTGCGAACATTCCCTATGGAGGCATAGAGAGGGTAATACTCATTATTTCCAGTTGCAACAGACACTGTAGTTTTGTCGCTACCCAGGATCACAGGCACAAATGCTGATCCATGCGTCTCTGGGTCAGTCACAATTAAATCCTGAAAATTGTCAGAGGTTATTTTCCTGAGATAAATACTAGGACCTATGGCTTGATCCCAGGCCCAATCGCCAGACATGAAGTCCTTCCATTGCCAGACATCACCATCAGTTGAAAACTCGTGATATGGGCAGTAATCAAACTCTTGTATATAGTCTGGATTTCCAAGCATGTTCCGAACGACCTGATGTGGGTCTTGGTACCAAACATCAAATGTTTGATCCATCCAGGGTGGTGCAACATCTGGTCGCACACCAGTGTAGTGTGCCAAAAATGACTGCCATTTGACATCACCAACTGGAATGTTGTCAATGGTCTTATAGAGATCATGATGGTCAGCAAATGGAGGTCTATCGTTGTGCTTAGTGAGAGTTGACACCCACAAATCAAGCAATCTGTTAATCTGAGTTGCAGGCATCTGATTTTCAACGAAAAAAACTCAGCTGTCTCAAATTCAGTGCGATTTCAGAATGGACTCCAGGCATCGGATGTCTTTTCAGAGAGAGGCTCTGGTGCACTTCCAGGGGGAAGGAATGTACCATGTGCATCACAAAGATGGGCTAGAGGTTTTGAATAAGCGGATATATCATCAATCAAAGCAAAGCATTACCATTAAGCACCTTACAGAAATTTTGATACATGTGGTCTCCTGGACCACAAAACTCAGTGTCAATGTTGGGAGGCAGCGGGAGGTGGTGGTCCTCATTTTCAATATATTGGTCTTGATGCTCGAGCTCTTGAAAATTGAACTCCTGGTCTGCCAGCGCAACATGATACTCAGGAGCTGAGTCTTTAGCAATATCTGCTAGTGGGTTTGGAATTATGGGGTGGGCCATGTTCCTGTGTTTTGTGCGTCCCCATGAGTTTTGAAATAATGGCGACAATTTTCATGCCCACAATGTAATTGCAGAGCATTGTGATCTCACCGGTCCTCAGGATGACTTGAGGTATTAGAAGTAAAGAACTGATTGAAAAGATGGGGTAGATAAGAATCTGTAGAAGTACAAAGTGAGCCAGTATCACCGTCTGAAAACATGTTGGTTGTGTTTGGAGTCAGGGTACAGACCATGAGGTACTTCAAAAAAATTTGGCCTGAAAGTGCTACTCCCAGCTCATTCCCAACAACCACCAGCATAGACTACCTGCCTCCCTACTCCCTTCCATATCAGCCATGTCTTCAGAACACACTGTTCCATGTCGCACTCGTCCAACTAATGCAAACAAGCATCCTGGTGAGATCGTTCTTCAAGCAAGAGGTCACCGATGTACCACAGAGGAGATGGCTGCTGCCAAAGATGCAAAGGCTGCAAAGGTGGTGGCCAACCAGGCAGGTATTGAACGTATGGCTGGAATAGAGCTTGAGATGGAGGAAAACCAGGTCAAAATGCTGACCAGAAAGGCCCAGCCAGTGCGCTGTAGAGAAACAATCCTGCCTGGGGGGCAGGTATAAGAAGCAGGGAGCAGTATGTTCAGCCCAAAGGGCTTCTGACTAGCCAAAACTCAAGGGAAGGAGAGAGGAAACAGTCAAAGACAGTGGTAGTGTTCACTTTAGAAAACTAGGTATCCAGGAGCTAACTAGTGAGCTATAAAAGCTGCCAAACTAGAAAAGCTACAAAGAGAAAAGCTGCACAAGAACTCAAATGAGTGAGGAGCTATGGTAAGCTGCCCAGGAACTCAATCAAAAGAGGAGCTAACAGTACTGGTACTAAGTAGAATCCTTGGTGGTGCAAAGAGTGAAAGGTAAGGTGCTTATGTAATCATCAAAAGTGCGAACCTAAGGTAAGGAAAGTCCCAGTATGAGACATCATGCAAAAACTACCTTTTCAAGCCCAGCCTGAGTTTGTCTGTTACAGCGCCCTGCTCCAAAAGGGAGGCCCAAGGATCATAGGAAGGTTGTCTCTGGAAAAGAGAAGAGTCTTTCATTAGTTGTCGATGACGAGGCTCAAGGAGAACTCACCAGTAATGTAGCATTGGAGGATAATAATAGCCTTGATGATGGTTCTGGTAAGAGAAAGAAGAAGAAGGGAATCAGGGAATCCATCAGTCAAGCATGAGAAGAGATAAGCATGCGGCCTTCTCACCATGATGGCGGTGATAACAAGGGGCCAACATGTGCTGATAAAGACAGTGAGAATGCACTTGTGTGAGTCTCTCACAGCTTCAGTCATGCTATTACTGACAGAATCAACACTTTTCTTTCTAAATCTAACCTCAAACCACACTGGCAGAAACCTCAAGTTCACACTCAGCGGAAAGATCCAGAGTGTCATATACCGTACATTCAGGTCTAGATCAAATCCAATCCATGGACATCCAGACACCCAACCTACACATATCCGATCCACCCATCCACTCCAATCCATATCCATCCGTGTCCATATCCGATCCGTGTTCATATCCGATCCGTGTCCATATCCAATCCATGTCCATATCCAATCCATGTCCATATCCAATCCGTGTCCATGTCCAATCTGTGTCCATATCCGATCCATGTCCATATCCAATCCGTGTCCATATCCAATCCGTGTCCATATCCAATCCGTGTCCATATCCAATCCGTGTCCATATCCAATCCATGTCCATATCCAATCCGAGTTCATATCCGAACTATTCCCACGCACCTGCGCATTACCCCTTTTAGAATATACCTGTGTCTCCAGCTTCTGGGTATCTCTGTGCTTCCGGTTCTCGGTGATCTCTGCCTCCGTCTTGATAAGTATTTCGTATGAGCTTCATCTCCGAGTTCATAGCCTTATGTCCCGCTGTACTTACTAATGTGTTTCTGTATGCTTCAGACATAGCCTTGGACTATCCATACTTACCCTCTGGCATGCTCCTGCAGTATATAAACTTGTAGTACAACTCCTGCAGACCTTAGTCTGATTCATTGTTCCTACTTCTGTATATTCCTTTGATTACTCTGTATCCTGTTATCATGTCTATATAACTCCGTCTCCGTTCTTGCACTTGGGCTCCGGCCTTGTAAGCTTCCGACTCAGGCCTATGGGATCACTCCCTAGGCCGGAGCTTTGATCCTATGTCCTATAATCTTTTCGGACTTCGTCCATCTCCGTCTATCATCTGTTTCACCTCTGACTCTACCTTTGGTAGTCTTATACTGTCTGTTTCTATTCCGGACCTTGTCCGGAGTAGTCTATACTATCTCTACACCATATCCGGACCTACTCCTCTCTAGTAGCCAACACTTCCTCTAAGATCCACGGTCCTCCGGTCCTCCGGTCCTCCGGTCCTCCGGTCCTCCGGTCCTCCGGTCCTCCGGTCCTCCGGTCCTCCGGTCCTCCGGTCCTCCGGTCCTCCGGTCCTCCGGTCCTCCGGTCCTCCGGTCCTCCGGTCCTCCGGTCCTCCGGTCCTCCGGTCCTCCGGTCCTCCGGTCCTCCGGTCCTCCGGTCCTCCGGTCCTCCGGTCCTCCGCTCCTCCGCTCCTCCGGTCCTCCGCTCCTCCGGTCCTCCGCTCCTCCGCTCCTCCGCTCCTCCGCTCCTCCGCTCCTCCGCTCCTCCGCTCCTCCGCTCCTCCGCTCCTCCGCTCCTCCGCTCCTCCGCTCCTCCGGTCCTCCGGTCCTCCGCTCCTCCGGTCCTCCGGTCCTCCGCTCCTCCGGTCCTCCGCTCCTCCGGTCCTCCGGTCCTCCGCTCCTCCGGTCCTCCGCTCCTCCGGTCCTCCGCTCCTCCGCTCCTCCGCTCCTCCGCTCCTCCGCTCCTCCGAGCTCCGGACCTTCGGACCCCTAGTCCTCTGGATCCATCCTATCCTATCCTCTGACATCTATGAATCATCTTTCCCTCCGGAGCTCTGCTCCTATCCTGCCCTGGACTCTGTCCAGCGGACCATCCTTCATCTGTTCGACTTGGAACTTGTTCCAGTAGTATTACCATTACTCCCTACCTTCCAGAAATAGTTCCGGCGCATTCCCGCGCTCATCCGGAAGTCCATCGGAGCTCTGTCAAGCTATCCTGCCTTAGAGTTCATCCAAAATTAAGGGCACATACTCGGGTAAGGGGCACAGCATATGAGCTGAGGCCAAGCCCCTTTGACTTACAACCCTCCGGTACAACCCCATGTAAGACCAGGACTTCTTACTAATCTCTGGTTTTGCATGGTCGTAACACAGAGCTGGATCTCTGGTGTCAACAAATCTTTCAAGCCTCATACACCATCAACTCATAAGTCTTCTACCTCAGTTCCCCCTTCTACTATCTTCAGCCGGCTCACAGGGACTTCTGAAGTCACTGTTGAGAGTGTTGCCTTGGCCAAAACCACCAAAAAATCTGGAGATGTGCTTGTTGGAGGCTTTGATGATGAAGAGGAGGAGGATGATTCATTAGAATGCCAGCTTGCTCGTTCAATGGTCAAGAAAGGCAAGGGACTAGCTACAGTGATTTTTTCCTTTGTTTATTGATATTTCACACAACTGATTTATCTTTACAGACTACTGTTGGACTCACACTCAATGAATCTGATGCCAGCGCATATATTGAGCCTCCATTCACTCAGAGTAGTGAGGCATGGCCAATGCCTCGTCCTAAGCCTGTTTCCAAAAGGAAGGCAGCAGACATCCTGGAGGTTTCATCTACCAGTGAAATTGAAGACTTTGATGCCACTGCAAGTGACTGTGATCTGCTATCTGACATTGATGACTATTCTATGGAGGTTGACTCGACTCACTCAGACCTCAAGCCAGAGACATCTCAACCTGCAGCTAGCTTGAAGCAAGACCCTGTGCTGCTCATGAGAACCCTATCCAAGTCGCAGGATGCTTGTCACACTACAGATTCAGTGAGAACTCAGTTCTCAAATGAATTTTCACTGACTCATATCACATATTACAGTGAACTATCTCCATATTATACGAGTGAACGGACGTGCATAATATCCCGTATGATATGGGCCAGCGGACCATGGGCCCATGGTAGAAATATCCTCGTTGATGACGGATGGGCTGGGAGGAATATTATTCCCGATGACAGCGGGTGGGCCCATGCAAGGAATATGTAGAGTAGATGAGTGGGCCGATGTACATGAATATCCGGTAGACGGATGGGCCGAGGTAGTTGGATATCATGTAGATGGGTGTATCAAGGTAGATGTGTATCAAATAGACAGGTATGTGAAGGGTACTTGTTATCACATACACGGGTGGGCCCAGACACATATTAAATTAGACGGGTATTAGACGGGTGAGCCGAGAGTGTTATATAAATATTTATTAGACGGGTGGGCCGAGGGTGTTGTACAGTATATTATATTAGACGGGTGGGCTGAGGGTGGTATAAAATATAGACGGGTGGGCCCATGTGTATGATAATGGTAGACATGACGGAGCTGAGGGAGTTGCATATCATCTGAATCAGAGGAGGTAATAAATCACAGTTACTGAGTTCCTGGAGCAGCAGGTGCTGTCTTGACATGGCCTTTTGTGACGCTTAGGTTGTCTTGTAGAATGTGGAAACTGGGGTGCGAGGCTTGTGTTGCCCTACAAGACACCCAGCTCCGACCCCCGAAAATCAGATGAAGCATACCAAGTTCCGAGTTCCGAGACCCGGGTCTCGACACATAATTCAGTCAATACGAGACACCCAGTTCCAACCCCCGAAATTTGAGTGAAGCATACCAAGTTCCGGAGTTCCGAACCCGGGTCTGGACAAATGAATATCAGATATCCAGCACACTTCCAATCATCTGGTATTTCATTGAGCAATGGATGATAATACAGCTTTGAAAGCCAACATCATCCAAGGTTCCCTTATCTGATCCTCGCTATCTCCACCCCCTTTAACACCAAAGTCTGGACATCCAGCATTCAGCGTCTGATTTCCCAATATCAACTTGCAACATGAACACTTCTTCCATGTCCACTTGTGACATAAAAATCTGGCGCACTTGGGCCCTGGCCATCACTCATGAAGCAGGGGCATATACCGAACAAAAATTCAATGCAGAGAAGACTGGAGGAGAACCGGTTATACCTTCTCCAAACCTGGACACTGATCTGGTGATGGCGTGCGATCGCTTGGCTGATGTACTCATAAAGGCATATAAAAATCCCAGTGGGTCTTCCTGCAGATGTTGAAAATGTGTTTGATCATTCAAATTCCTTCATGACAGTTAAGATACAGATTGATATTGCAAGATATAGCAAATTGATATCCCCAAAGAACACTGGGCATAATGAGGAGAAAGAGGAGAAGTTGCTTGAGAGGTGTCCTCCTGGCCATGAGGGCACAAAGGTGGTGGACAAACCTGCCACAATTATCGATGTTTCCGGTACCATCATCGCATGGTACCTTCCGGACGCCCTGACCGAGACCACCCAGGTGCGTAATGTGTAGATTGTTACTCAATGGATATTGAATATCAAATGGTACCTACAGAAGGAAATCAGGGCGGCCACCAATTTGCTGGGTCCAAGCCTCGAAAAAAAGTGTAAAGGCTGATGGCAATTGGCGATATAATCAAGAATGGTTCAAACAGGGCTCGGAAAATGTTGGGTCAACTCCCGGATGCATCAATTTATCTCTGGCATGGTTTCACAGGGCCACGAGGTAGGATGTGATGAGATGGTGATTTCTGGAGTCAAACTCACCAATCCCATAGAATCTGTCAGATCCGGAGGTATCCGCATCATTGAAGGGACCCTCCTCCGAGAATATCCTGAAAGCTATTGCAAGGCCGGCAGCCATCGCATCGGCGGCACTCAGGGTCATGCATCCTCAGCAGTATTTTGCAGGGTTACGAGCCTTGTCACACCTCGGAGATAAGGCAGTGAGCAAGGAACTGCCACAGATGCCAGAGACCCTGCAGTACTGGGCATCCGTGTTTAACAGCCTCTCCATCATTTCCAATCGGGAAACTCCCAATCATCGAGACCATTTATCGATTCCTGAATGCTTCGATATTCTCACCACCATGGGGAACTATTCTAATGCTCGGATGAGTATGCCAAGCCTTCAGCTGGAATTCAGGTATGATTCCGGCTGTATGATTGCATTTTCAGGAAGAATTGTGAGACATGGTGTTGATGGAGGGGAAGGGGATCGGATTGCTTGGGCATGGTATATGAGGGATTCTGTGCACATTTATGCCGGGGTTCCCTCATGTGGATGGGCTATGGTCGAAGGCCACATACTAAGCACGGTGTGAAAGATCAAAGAAGTTGAAAGAGTTGTGACCCATGTTAGTAGCAACACACGAATACCATGTACCAATGAGAGCATCAACAGTTCTGGAACTCAAGTCAGAAGTCGAGTTCCATGAATTGAGTCCCTAACTATGTGTATCTCGGGACTCGGGACTCGATCCTCGAAATTAGGGACTCAATGATCGATAGTCCGAATTCAGGCTTCACACTCGGGACTCAGGAAAGTGTGAGGCAGCACAATGTGAGGCAACAGACTTTGACCTACACATTGTGACTGCCGAACACCGAACACCGGCAGCCGGCACTCGGGACTCAGGACTGACACCAATGTGAAAAATATGAATTCACATATAGTGAGTGCCAAATCCCAAACTCAGGCAGCCGGAGCTCGGGACTCGGGACTCAGAACAATGTGAAAGATGTGAATTCACATATCATAAATGACGAACTCCAAATCCCGGCAGCCGGCACTCAGGACTCGGGACTCAGAATAATGTGCAAGTCATTGATCCACACATGTTGAGGGCCGAACTCCGAACCCCGGCAGCCAGCAGTCCGGACTTGGGACTCAGAAGAACGAGAAAGATATTGAGTCCTACATGTAAAGTGCCGAATGCCGAATGCCGAACCCTGTGAAAGATACTGATTCCCACATATCAAGTGGCGAACCCGGAACCCCGGCAGCCAGAACTCGGGACTCGGGACACACAACATTGTGAATGATATTGATGCACACATGTTAAGTGGCGAACGCCGACTGCTGAGCCCCGGCACCCGGAACTCGGCACTTGGTACTCACAATAATCCAAACATGTTGAGTGCCGAACCCCGAACTCGGGACTCACAACATTGTGAAAGATACTGATTCCCATATGTAAAGTGCCTAACCCCGAACCCCGGCAGCCGGAACTCGGGACTCGGGACACACAACATTGTGAATAATATTGATGCACACATGTTAAGTCCCGAACGCCGACTGCCGAGCCCCGGCACCCGGAACTCGGCACTCGGCACTCAGAATAATCCACACATGTTGAGTGCCGAACCCCGAACTCCGGCAGCCGGAACTCGGGACTCACAATATTGTGAATGATTTTGATGCACACATGTTAAGTGCCGAACGCCGACTGCCGAGCCCCGGCACCCGGAACTCGGCACTCAGCACTCACAATGATCCACACATGTTGAGTGCCGAACCCCGAACTCCGGCAGCCGGAACTCGGGACTCACAACATTGTGAAAGATACTGATTCCCATATGTAAAGTGCCTAACCCCGAACCCCGGCAGCCGGAACTCGGGACTCGGGACACACAACATTGTGAATGATATTGATGCACACATGTTAAGTCCCGAATGCCGACTGCCGAGCCCGGCACCCGGAACTCGGCACTCGGCACTCAGAATAATCCACACATGTTGGGTGCCGAACCCCGAACTCCGGCAGCGGGACTCGGACTCACAACATTGTGAATGATATGGATGCACACATGTGAAGTGCCGAACGCCGACTGCCGAGGCCCGGCACCCGGAACTTGGGACTCGGGACTCGGGACTCACAACATTGTGAATGATATGGATGCACACATGTGAAGTGCTGAACGCCGACTGCCGAGGCCCGGCACCCGGAACTCGGGACTCGGCACTCAGAATAATGTGAAAGTTATTGATCCACATATGTTGACTGCCGAACCCCGCACTGTCGCACAGATATCTATTTCATCTCGAACCTTGATTGCTGAACCCCAAACCATGAAATCCGGTAGTCCACAATTGTGGGGTTCGGGGTTCGGTACCTAAGATTCATGACTCGCCACTCAGAAATATGTGAGGCAATCTTGCCATTCGGAAGTCGAGTCCCATGAATTAAGTCCCAAACTCTAAGTACCATTGCACTCAGGCATTCACCACTCAGCATTTGGGATTTAGGACTCTACATCCGGATCTTGACATCCAGTCCTCAAAATCCGGAACAAAATATTCGGGAGTCAAGACAATCATTTGGACGGAATAAAATATTTTACATCATGTATGAAATGAAGACCATTCTAATCTAAACACAGTGAAGAGGACTCCACTCCCCTGCCTCTCTTCAATCTCTGTAGCATGTCAGTGTACATCTTCACCTCTGCCATCTTCTCATGGATACCCTCATCTTGCTCCTCCATCAATGCTACCAGGCGTGCTCGAATCATCTTAAGTCCCATCACTGATGGGCCTGATGAGTCATTTACCTCCTCAGGAAGAACCAAGCCATCATCCTCAACTCCATTTACCATCCAATGCTGGTAGTGAACGACACAGGACCTCATGATCTGACCCCATTGCCATGGTTCATCGGAATTTCGGTGTGTCCCATCCACCATGGAGTATCATAGCTGGGAATAATCCGGGATGGATGTCCCAGAGCTGCGACATCATCAAACTGACATAGGTGGGATGAAAAGATGTGGTCTGGAACAGTGTTCCAGGTGAGCATGGGATACAATGTCAGGACATGAGCGACGGGGCTTGGAACAACAGAAACGATGTTCCTTGCAGCTGAGTACTGCAGGAGTGGCGTAACAAATGTCTGTTGGAAATCTCAGCATTGCCCAAAAAAGTCAGCCGGTCATCCGGTAATCAGTCACTTACATTGATCTCCCATTGCAACCCAGCTTTAAAGTACATGATCTGGGCAGAAGAGGGAGGGTTGTTAGCAGCCTCCATCTGATATTGAGAGATACATGCGCGGATGCGCGATGCAGCCATATTCAAAGTACAAGAAATATCTTGAAGGTTCAGCTTCATGGGTTGCCAGTGATGTCCAGTATTTGGAGTGCCAGATGTGGATGCAGGAGTTTCAGGCATGGCTAATGCAAGAGTGTGACGCTGGGAATGACACTGACAGATGGTAAAGAGCTGATGATATGAGTCACTGATGGATGGATTAGAAATTCAAACTCCGACATGGGCTGACCCGGACAATTCCCGGGACTCAATGTTTGGGTGTCAAATATGCGTTTCATCAGCAAAACAAATTCATTCATGTGCACCATCGATCAACGAGGGCTGCAGGTCTTGAAATGCTGCCTGTGCATCCTGAGCTAGTAAGGAATACATTTGAGACTGCCTTCCGGCATAGCATGCATGACCCGGAAGTTGTTTCAACAATGATTCCTGCATCCGGGCACCCCATGTGGTTGCCTTCCACAAGAAAAAGTTGCACGTCCAATCCATCTCTGATTGCACCAATGATATTTCTTCCATCCATCGATCCCGTAGTGCCTTTGCCCGAAGCCAATGAACTCGGTAAACTTGGGATGGGTCCTGTCAGCTCACCACGTAATATATCAAGCATGCCCGAACTCACATTCCTCATTCCAGGAATTTTCTGGACCCTCCATGTCGACTTCCACTGACCAGAACCAAGCGAGGGACTCATTTCGCTGACCTCGGGCGTTTGGATCGCCGATGGCAGTGCTGATTTTGAGCTGCTCGCGAAGCAGGGGTTTGTATTTCTGAAGCTGGTCTGGCCCCGGCTCAAGTTGTATCATTTGCTTCCTGGTTTTTGTATATATACTGGCATGTAGGGATACTGCCTGCTGCACTGATGTCACCTGGGACCACGCTCGAGTTTTTAGGGCTTGAGATTTGGCTTGCCTAACTGTTGTTCGGAACAGGATAGCCTTGTTGCACAAGTGAATGCGGAGATTGTGCAGGGCATCATTGGCCTGCCCTTCACGAAGGGACATCTCCAACGGAATCAGATCCTCTGCCATACAGCGTCTGCAATGTTCAACCCCGAGGTTTGATGGCAATGGAATTATGGTGAGCTCAGGGGAGTTTGTCCATGCATCAGATGTCTCGGTGAAATCCGCCGGGTCATCATCGATATCGTCAAGAATATCTATGTTCAAGTCATCAGGATCGTCATCTGCATCAAATCCCTCTCCCAGATGCGTAAGAGCAGACCGAGTGAATTCATCTATCTGGCCTTGAATACGATCGCGTTGCCGGGCGATATCTAATCTCTGTGTCTCCATCGATCGTCTTCCAATTCTGCGGACCTCGATGAGCAATGCAATTTGAGCCTCTTCAATTGCCAACCCAATGGATATCCATGTTGCCACAGATCTGCGAGAGGGTGCTGCATGACGGGCATTACCCCTTCTAGTAGTCTAAGCTCGATCTCCTTTTTGCTTGGTGCTAAGTGAAAAATGAATGCGGAGCTCCACGGAGACAAAGAATGTTAACTTACCCTTCTTGATATTGATTTCATATAAATCCATCGCCGCAGGATCCCTGATTCTCTTGGACTGAGCGACCATCTCGCTGGCTAACCATTGTGTCTTTAAATTGCTGGGTGCAGCTTCATCAAGTCTGTCGAAAGCCTTGCCACTTTCGGCGATGCCATTCTTCGCCAGCTTGTATTTCCGGCAAAGAGTCCTTTTCATGCGGATCATCTTGCAGAAATTGGAATCATTCATCTGATAATCAAGACATTCCTTTCGGTGCGGGGATGACATTCCCCGAGCGGCAGGGGAAATCAGGTTGAGACGCGCCCATAGGGTCTCCATGATCTCTCCATCAATCCGGCCAATGCCTTCAATAAAATTTGAAGCATATCGGACATAGCAACTGTCCTGATGTCCATGCACATGCCACAACCGATTCCAGGAATGATGGTCAGTTCCGGTACCATGTCAAGGTATCGGCTTCGATCCACCCGAACACAAAAGTGCTTGTTGTATTGACAATTGATGTCATAGAAGGTGACAGCCCTGGTAATGCCTTCATGTTGTGCTGGGCAGCCTCACAAAGGCGTAGTCCATGTTCATTTGTCTGCAAATGATGCATGGTCAACTAGTGAATGTGATTGGCATGTTTGGCTTGCCTTTCCCCTTTCTGAAAATCAACCATCGAGTGAGGGACAAGCACCCATGCCGGGCGCAGGCAACTCCCCGATTCCTGTGGACTCGAGCTTGTGCCGCGCCGCATTTGCTTGATTGACCGCCGGTGATTGTTGCAGCTCGATTTTTCCACCGTGTCAGCAGCCTCGCAAGATGCATGTTATACCTGTCCTTTCCGACCATGAATCCAAGCCCATCTGAAAGCCAAACTCATCGAGGGGATAATGGGATGCAGGTGTTCAGCTTTGAAATTTCCGTCCATCACAAATGACCGGGTGTATTTCCAGCTTGGAGTTCTTATCATCGCCGAGTTCACTTCGGTATTGAACATGACTCACTCATCAAGTGATTCATCCCCTGACAAAGATACATTAATCCCAGGCTGAGGACATGCCGGGCAAAATAATGCAAGATCTCCTGCGTTCGGGATGTCAGGAACGATGGCCATAAGCCATGCCATTTCATGGTCTTCAACTGCCTCCACTGTCGAGCGACTCTCATGAGCTCTCTGTATCGATCCTTGCCACGGCCTGTGTCAACATCATGTCCTTTAGATGAAGCACAAATAGCATTACCGGAACAAGGTGTGGAAACATGCTCGAGGTCATTCGCCGGAGCTTACTGTAATAGTTCATTGCGGAGGTGCCGCATTCAAGGTTGTCCAATAGAAAATCATCCAGCACTCCGAAGGTAAACACGGTCTTCGGCCTGTTAAACGATGCAGGGAAAAATCCATGCCGAAACATTTGAATGTCCGGACTCATGGCATTTGGACAATCGCAGCAGCGAACCTCGAGGCGGTGAACTCCGGACTTGTCAACGATGACCATGGTGTTTTCCTTCGGCTGGAACTCAGGTCCCGACACAGACGGAAGATCTTCGGGCTCAAGCTGATCTTCAGGTTCATCTCCTTCGAACAAATCCCACCTATCTGTGAGCACCGGACATTGCTTGCCATCATGCCCGAGGTGTATGGTGAGTCCACATGAGCGAGACAACTCCGCTCGAAGAATTGACCATTCCATTGACTGATCCAGTGGAAAGGATTGCAACGATGTTGACTCCTGCAACAGCCCGTGCAATAGAGAGGCTCGCCAAGACAATCTTGACATTTGTAGACCCCATCCTGGTGGCAGATGATGCATCTCCTGTCTTCTGGTGGAGCTTCTCGATCCAGGAGGTGATGCAGATATGATTCCTGCCTTGGCAGCCATTGCCTGAGGTAGTCATTTTGACTCTGCATTTTTTATATTGAGCTATAGTTTGAATGACACTCCAACATTTAACATGAACTTGCCATGGTTTTTGGGAGTTGCAATGGCTCAAATGAGCCTTGGTCTTGCTCGTATGTATTGTCAGGAAAGTCATCCCAAGGAGGTGGTGCCTGAACAGGCTGAAGTGTTGGTGATTCTGGGGGAGAGGAGGCATGGACCTGTAGGCTCGTCGTCTTGTGCTTGCAAGTGGGACCTTGACCCAAATCTTTCTACCCTTGCTGCCCCTTGCTTCTACCCTGTGGGATTTTGCAATGGGGTGCATCTACCTATCTTCATCTTATTTTATAATGCTAATGTTGCGAGCAAAGCATCTGCTCAGGTGGAATGAATTTTTATTACATTGTGGTGTCATACAGTCCTGCGACTCATTACAAATTTATGTCCATTTATGGCTTCGGGACCAATATAGCTCAATTAAGCTACTGTTAGGCTTTTGTCAAAGATCAACTTCTGTCAATTCGTTCATTCTTCCACCTTGCTTATCCTCAGCCCATTCTGCAATTTGATTCACCATGGCAAGGACGGGTCATTCCACTCACTTGACTTCCGGCAGAAATAGGGCACGTCAACCACAGACACAGAAGCTCACGGAAAACGAAATTTCGGAGTTGAAGAACTACCTTCCTGAGTGGACCGCGGCCAAAAGGGGTGAGAAGCGAGGGGTTTTCACTGCAATTGCCAGGGCAGCCAGGTTGTTTGCTCCTAAAGTCGACCAAGGACAATGGAAAAAGAGGAAGCAGGTGATGCGTCTTCGTTGTGTTGAAAAACTACAATTTTTAACATCTTATTCTTCCATCAACTCTCAGATGTATAACACTTGGTTGTTCAACAACAAGAAAAGGAAGGAAAGGAAGGACATGATAAAGTATGGGAGGAAATGGACGCCTAGGATGGTGGTCTACCAGCAGAAGCGCGAAGAGGTGCTAAAGAGGATTGAGGACGAGTCCGGGGCAAAGCCGGGAGATCCCAGTATGTTCAAACATTATCAGGGGGCTGTGAAGAGAGTCATGGCTGAATTGGACGACGACGAGTTGGAGAAGGCAAAAGAAACAGCGGAAGAATGGTCAAACAGCTTTCCTCCTCCGGAGATACAAGCAGAAGTTGCTCGTAAGAAGGGACCGGCATATATGGAGCACTTTTCGAAAGAGATGTGGAGGCAATGCGGGATGAGAGTTTTTGTGTTGTCAGCTTGGAAGAATGAACAGGGAGAGGTTCTGTTCGGGATGTAAGTCAATTGTGTCCGTCATCGCCGATCTTGGATCTCAATATATGTGTGCAGGCATGATGATAATGAGGCATTAGGAGATGGGGACAGCTTCATGAAGACTAAGGACTGGGAGGACATTGAGCCAGTATGGCAGGAGTACGCCCAGGAACAGTTCGGTGAGTGTTTGAACTTTGGATGCAAGAATGAATTCGTTGATCATCACAATGATAGGTGCCGGGGCACAGGACGGAGGACGACAGGTCAAGGGAGGTCGCAAAAGAGTCAGAAAACCAGCTTTGGAACTCGACAAAGATGGAAATGGGATGCCGTTGCTTCCAGACATCACGGAAACAAAACTTGAGGAGAAGAAAGCCATAGTCAGGGCGTTTCTTACATCGCACTACAGTGAGTCTTTCGTGGCAACATCTGAGCTGTTGCTGAATGCGTGGACACAGGAATATGTTCCGGGAATGACAAGGCTGTCGTGCCATGGAGTGCCCTCGTACAAAGTCAGGATGACTTTGTGGCAAGAAGTATCTTCCGGCGGATATTGACCTGAAGGAGCCTTCGAAGTTGCAAAACTGGGACACAACGGCCTTGCTCAATTTCTGGTATGCTCAGCAGGAAACAGGAAAAGATTCAACATTTCTGTTCAAAGCATGGAAGAACAAGGATGGGGACATGGTACCATCTGGGTATCCGGCAAGTCGCCATCGCGTCTGACTCGTCAAGTGAGAATGCAGAAGAGTGGAACTCTCCGAAGGCCCCGGGATCCATCAACCGAAGCCGAGAGTGATACCGACAGTGAAACTCATGACAAGGAGGATGACATTGATGATGACTCGGCTGATGGTCGATCCCCACTGAAGAAACCCAGACAAATAGCACACCCATCTTCAGCACCCAAGGAGACAGAAGTTCCATGTTCAATGCCGGAGCCTCGCCCGGCCAGGCCGGCCAAGGCAGGTGCACTTTTGACATCACGGATGGGCGACCTCCTGGCCGGGATCACTGAGGAAGTGGAAGAGAGGAACGCATCGCCGGAACCAAGGAGTATACAGGCAAGAAAGCTGTCATTGAACCATCCGCAAGGACCACCCGGAGTAAGTCTCAAAAGCCGGTAGAGAGTACACTTCGAGTAACCAGGGCAAGGGGAAGGAAATAATGTACATATACCAAACTGCCCCCATGTTTACCACATTTTCATCATTTGTCACACTTCTTAAAACACAGTGTCCCACTTCCAAAATGTTGAATCCTAAGCACCGAGTTCCGGACGTATCCTGATCACCGAGTTCCGGACGACTCCCGATCACCGAGGTCCGGCACCCAAGTATCAATCATTGGTAGTTGGTATTAGAGATTAGGGTTTGTGCATCATCTAAAATACATTGGAACTGTCATTGATATACATGAAAAATTCAGTGGTTCACATGATTTAAGTATGTGAATGAAAATCCAAATATCACGAAACCCGATCACCGAGTTCCGGATGAATCCCAATCACCGAGCTCCGGACCCCGGGAATCAATAATTGGCTGTTGGAATGGGACAATTGGGTGTGTGCATCATCTAAAATCAATTGGAAATGTCATTGTTATACATGAAAAATTCAGTGGTGAACATGATGTAAGTATGTGAATGAATATCAAAATATTTACATATGGGGTTGATCATCACACTTTTCAATGAGGGTATCTAATACAAGCAGCAATTCAGAGCTCATCTGTTTGGCCCTTTGCAACCTCCGGAGGTCCATATCAGCTCTTCTGAGTTTGTCGGATGTGTCAGCCCAAGCCACTCGGAATGGTCGGTCAGCCTCGAGGAGTTGATGTACGGTAGGCTCCAGAAGATGGTCATGACGCTGTTGGTAATGGTCCAGGCGATCCAGAATTGATTCAACTTCAAGAAAATTAGCAGAAAGATACATGATGAACAATTAAATCCTCACATTTCTGTTTGATCATATGACCCTAGGGGCATGAACTCCCTAAGCATGGCACGCAGGTCTTCATTGCTGAGTTCTGGTATGGGGGACTGACATTTAGGAGGTGTTGCATGTGCTTGGGACATCACATCAACAATAAAAATGAGATTGTATGGGTGAACTCACCTGGAATTGCTATTCCTGGGATAGCCGGAGCATCAGTCTCAACATCAGCACATTCCGGTGCTTCATCACAATCAATAAGATCATCATCAGGCCCTAGGTACAAGTCCGGATCGTTGAACAAAGGCAGTTCCTCAGGCTGAGCCGGGTATAAATGATCTGGATGGATTGAATGAACATCCAAAGTTGGATTATCTAAATGTGAATTGAGAAACCTACCAGAAACTGCATCCAAGACATCCGGAACACCTGATGACCCAGAATCATAGTCGATCTCATCATCCGGCCCAAGGTATACATCTTCACTTGGATCTAATAAATGTCCAGTCAATTGTAAGATATACTCAAAGCAACACATACCTGATGAAATCCGGGACTCAGTCTCATCATCCGGCCCAAGGTATACATCATCCAGTGCATCTGGTCCATCTCCGGTCAATTGAGAGCTGTACTGAAAGCACAACATACCTAGTGAAATCCGGGACTCGGTTGAATCATCCACATCCATTGAGTTGTATTCAGTGACCGGAGGTTCATAAAATCTGACTGCTGGTTGAGATCTCATGATGTCTGATCAACTGATCAAACTGATTGATAACTGATAACTTCGAAGTTCAACACATGGCTGGCAACGGCCGAAAGTTGAACCACGACCAAACAAAGACAAACAATCAACGCTTATCAAGATTGTCCTTCAATTGTCTGGTTTCTTTTGAAACTTCATCCAAGTGATCACAGATTTCAAACTTATCTCCAGCTTTTCACATCTTTCAAGTCAATCCAAATGTCTACTTCAGTTGAAACCTCTTTGGCCAGTCTCAAGGCAACCACTGCTCAGATTGTGGGCATCATCGCCGGGGCTCGGCTCATGCCTGCCGGCACTGGCCAAGCCCACCTTGCTCTGACAGCACAAGTCACTAATCTTGTGGTAAGCACCATTCATGTGTTAATTTTACTTTTGGTTTTTCTAAGATCTGGGTAGGCTGAGATTGTCCGGGAGCATGAGAAAGGGCCTTACATGCCCGGCATCATTGCATCCTGCTCCAAGGAGTTGATGAGAGTCAGGTCCATGACTCCCCGGGTGTGGCCCAACTGGCACAGCATCGGTCATGACGACCCCCGGGTGTTGAAACACTCCTGGCGCAGCAAGATTCGCGCCTGGGAGGCGTTAGGTGACCATTCAGGTGATCTCCCTGTCATGCCTAACCCTTCCATTGGCCCAATCACTGTGGACCTTCCCTCCCCACCCGTCATCGCCGGCAATGTCGCTGGTTCTTCCACCCATGCCACCTCCGAGCTCCGGGACAAAGGAAAAGGTAAGGCGGTTGTTGCTGACCCAGAGCCGGAGGTGGAAGGGAGCAGGAAGAGGAAGTCCCCCATGATGTCCGGACACTCTTCCTCACCTCCGAAGTCGGCCAAGAAGGGTCGCAAGCGGGTCAAGGCAACTCGCCATGTCAAGCAGAATGTGCTTGTGGAGTCGGAAGATGATGAAGACACAATTGTTCAGGTATGTCGTCCAGCTCATTGTTTTCATTCTCTCAATTTTCTGTAGCCTATTTCGAGTGGAGTGCCGGCGCTCAACGTTCCCCGGCCTTCCACAATTGGTGTAGGGACGCCTCATTCCCCTCGTTCACCACGTTCCCCAAAGAAGCAATTGTTTGGTCCTGCTTCAGTAAGTAATATTTAGTTGTCCGGCACTTGGAAAAATGCTTATGTATCATCAGCTCATTGCCGGCAGTCCACCCAAGGTGATGGTGAGTCATCATTCTTTGTCCGGACCTCCCCCTGTACTTACCCATTGTCAGGCCACCTCCGGCAGTCGTCCGGAGGTTGTCGAGACCCCCCAGGCAATGTCCAGCACTCCGGCTGAGGAACCTGCAGTCATGGATACAGGTGATATTCTCATTCCCGGCCCAGTGAGTACTCTAATGAATTCCAATGAGTCCATCAACTAATGGAACCCACAGAACAACCCCTGCCATTATTGCACCCAGGAGAAGTGGCCCTGCGCCACTCGGTTGGACAGGAGGACCCGTGCCCCATGTTTGTCGTGCGTCCGCTGCGCCACCAAGAAGATCAAATGTGTCCCAGCATCCATGGGATCCCCGCCAAAACGTATTCGAGGGAAGTCTACCACCGGCAGGCTCGCTCCAGGACACCTTCCAGAGCACCCTCCAATGCGCCGGCTGCCTCGCAGTCCAAAGCCCGAACTCGCAGTCAATCTCGTGGCCCCTCCGGCACTCCAGCTGTCCCTGCTGTTACCACACCCAAGGCACAGTCCCGTGGGCGCAGCAAGACAATCACTGCCCCCAAGACACCTGCACCTGCATCAGCTTGTGAGTCACCCCAATTGTCTATGACCATCTGACCTTATCTTTCACTTAGCTATTCCGTCTTCAAGCGCCCCAGTGCCTCGTCCGGCACTGGATGTTCCCATGCCGGATCTCCATTCCATGGCAATTGCGATTCGGGATGGTGCCGCTCGAATTGCTCTTCTTGAGGCTCGTGTGGCGGAGCAGGATGGTAAGATTGATACCCTGCAACGCCTCCATGAGGGCCTTCGTCGCAAAGTCATGGACCGGCACCCTTCATTTCCACTTCCCGACTCTCCTGTCAATGCAACCTTTTTGCTTGATCAATCCGTCCCCCTGGCCATCTCACCACTCCCATCTGCACTTGCTCCCCTCATTGACTTGGATATGGCAGGAATGGAGCCTCCATCTCCGAAAGTCCAGCCTGCATCTATCATTGAGGGTCTCATATTTGAGCTGAGCCAGATTCAGCCTGAGGGTCCACAAACGTCCGGCGAACTTGTGGACCCAGATGATCCGGGCAACCTTGTCCCAGAATATGATTCTGATGATATGGATGTTGAGGTGAAGGTTGAACCCTCTGCTGATGAGGGTGAAATGGCTACATAATTGTAGGTTCATAGATGTATATACAATGTTTGAATGAATGTCAGTGCTGGATGCCAAGTCCGGACATCCGGAACTGGACAATGGAGATTCACAATTGATATTTCGCGACTTCCGGATATCCGGCTACCTGAAACACAACACACAATTTAAAGAATTTGAAACATCTCTGTCGAATTACCTTGTGCCGGGTGCCGGGTCACATTGTGAAACATATCATTCCATATATGTGAAGTGCCGAACCCCGGACCCCAGGACCCTGGAGTTGGGACTCATCACCATGTGACAGATATCGATCCACATATCTGATGTGCTGAACCCCGAACTCCGGCACTCGGGAGTTAGAACAATATGAGGCAATACAAAGATATTGATTTACACATGTTCAGTGCCGAACCCCGAACTCCGGCACCCGGCACTCGGGACTCGGGCCTTGGAACTTATAACAATGTGAAAGATGTCGATGCACATTTTTATCACTGACCCCCGAACCCCGGCACCCGGGAGTGAGAAACATGTGAGGCAATCCAAGATATTGATTTACACGTGGGGAGTGCCAAACCCCGAACTCCGGCACCCGGCAGTTGGGAATCTGGACTCGGGACTCATAACCATGTGAAAGATATTGATCCACATATTTAACCACCCAACCCCGAACCCCAGCACCCGGGAGTGAGAACAATGTGAGTCAATACAAAGATATTGATGTACACATGTTGAATGCCGAACCCCGAACTCCGGCACCCGGCACTCGGGACTTGGGACGTGGTACTCATAACACTGAGACAGATATTGATCCATATATTTTCACACCGAGCCCCGAACCCCGCCACCCGTGAGTTAGAACAATGTGAGGCAATACAAAGTTGAGTCCCGAATCACGATCACCGAGTGCTGGGTTACCATGTGAGGCAATACCATGATATTGATTTACACAAGTTGAGTGCCGAACCCCGAGCTCGGCACCCGGGAGTGAGCACAATGTGAGGCAACACCATGATATTTATTTACACAAGTTGAGTGCCAAACACCGAGTGCCGGGTGCCGGAGCTCGGGGTTCGGCACTCAACTTGTGTAAATCAATATCATGGTATTGCCTCACATTGTGCTAGCTCCCGGGTGCCGGAGCTCGGGGTTCGACACTCCACATGTGTAAATCAATATTATGGTATTGCCTCACATTGTGCTAACTCCCGGGTGCCGGAGCTCGGGGTTCGGCACTCAAGATGTGTAAATCAATATTATGGTATTGCCTCACATTGTGCTAGCTCCCGGGTGCCGGAGCTCGGGGTTCGGCACTCAAGATGTGTAAATCAATATTATGGTATTGCCTCACATTGTGCTAGCTCCCGGGTGCCGGAGCTCGGGTTCGGCACTCAACTTGTGTAAATCAATATCATGGTATTGCCTCACATTGTGCTCGCTCCCGGGTGCCGGAGCTCGGGGTTCGGCACTCAACATGTGTAAATCAATATTATGGTATTGCCTCACATTGTGCTAACTCCCGGGTGCCAGAGCTCGGGGTTCGGCAGTCAAAACAATGTGAAAGTCCTCGATCCACATATTGTATGTGCCGAACCCCGAACTCCGGCACCCGGCACTCGGGACTCGGGACTTCCGAGCTCCGGCACCCGGCACCCAGCACTCGGCACTCGGGACTTGGTACTCATAATGTGAAAGATCTTGAGCAACATATTGTCAGTGCTGATCCCTGAACCCCGGCACCCAGCACTCGCAACTCGGGACTCAGAACAATGTGAAGCAATAGACACCTATTGATCCACACATTCTAAGTGCCGAACTCCAAACTCCAAAATCTGGTAGTCTACTATTTAGGGGTTCGCAGTTCGGTACTCTGGCTTTTGCACTTGAGACCGAAAACAATGTGAGGCAATAAAATGACTTTGATCCACACATTTTTGGTAGATATCTTTTTCATCTCAAATCTTGAATCTCGAGTGCCGAACCCCAAATCCCGAAATCTGGTAGTCTACAATTTCGGGGTTCGGTCCTCGGACTCAGACACATGTCAGGCAACAACAAAACTTTGATCCACACATTTTTGGTAGATGTCTGTTTTGTCTCAAATCTCGAGTTTCTAGTTTCTAGTTTCAGTACTCTGCACCTGCACCCGGCACTCAGCACTAGATGACTCCACACATGGACTTTACATCTTTCACCTTGTGTGTTGTGTTTCGGGTGTCCGGGTATCTGGAATTCAGGAAATCTCTAGTTTGCATCTCCAGTTTCGAGTTCCTGGATTCGGGACTTGGTACCCGGCACCCGGCACCTCAATTATCGATGAATGTCAGACATGATGAATTCAGGTTTTTGTGCTTCAGGGTTTAGATTTTGGTGGTTGATGGTAGGTATATCCACTCATAGGGTGCATGTATCCTATGTGTTTGATTCTCTGGTGGCTACATCAGCTGTACGTCTTTATGATACATATCTAGGCCCACCCGTATATGTAATATATTTTACCTCGGCCCACCTGTCTATGTAAAATTCCCCCACATCGGCCCACCCGTCTATGCAATAAATATTTTACTGCACCCTCGGCCCACCCGTCTATGTAATACACCCCACGTCGGCCCACCCGTATATGTAATATTCTCTCACCTTGGCCCACCCATATATGTAATATTCTCTCACCTCGGCCCACCCGTATATGTAATATTCTCTTACCTCGGCCCACCCGTCTATGCAATAATATTTGCCTTGCATCTCTCTTCAGCCCAGCTGTCTATAATATCCTACTCTACATACTACCCAGATGAGCCCACCCATCTCTGTCGGGGATTATATCCCCCTGGCCCATCCGTCAACATTAGAAATCATGTTTCCCTCGGCCCACCCGTCTCTCCCGAAAATATAAGTCTCCCGGCCCACCCGTCTCCATCGGAAATAATATTCCCCCCGGCCCATCCGTCAACATCGAGGATATACATAACCTCGGCCCACCATCCGCTGGCCCGTCTTTGACGGGATATTATGTGGGTCGGGTGACCCGTATAGTACGGAGTTTGTCACTGAAGGGGCTCGGAGCCTTGATCCTTTGTCCTATATCCTTTTTGGACTTTGTCCGTTTCACCTCCGACTCTACCTTTGGTAGTCTTATCCTGTCTGTTTCTATTCCAGACCTTGTCCAAAGTAGTCTATACTATTTCTATACCATATCTGGACCTACTCCCCTCTAGTAGTCAACACTTCCCCTAAGATCCATAGAGCTATGCTCATCCGATCATCTGCTCGTCCACTCTTCTGCTCTTCCACTCCTCCAAGCTCCGGACCTATCCTATCCTATCCTCTGACACCTATGGATCATCTGTCCCTCCAGAGCTTTGCTCCTATCCTGCCCTGGACTTTGTGCAGAAGTCCATCCTTCATCCATTCTACTTGGAACTTGTTCCAGTAGTGTTACCATTACTCCCTACCATCCAGAAGTCCTTCGGAGCTCTATTGAGCTATCCTGTCCTACAGAGTTCATCCGGACTCCGTCCGGACTTCACTATAACTCCCCCTTGGACTTCATCCAAAATTAAGGGCACGTACTCAGGTAAGGGGCACAGCGTACGAGCTGAGGCCAAGCCCCTTCGACTTTCTGTCCCTCCAGTACAACCCCATGTAAGACCAGGACTTCTTAGAAGCCCCTGTTTTGCATGGTTGTAACATCTAGTCAACTTCCGAGACTTAGGATTATCTCCTATAGTCTATATCTCTGGCTCTACCTTTGGGTAGTCTATCTTTGTTAGTTTCTAGTTAGGACACTGTTCGAAACTAGTCTTATACCTCATTCCATACCTACATGCAAATATCCTTCAGACAAACTATATCTGTTACCTCCAGATGTCTGGATCTGATATGTATCTATCTTTGGATGCTTCAGACATATACCTTCACCTCTGAAATAAAGGGCAATACCCAGGAAAGGGGCATAGCATACAAGCTGAGGCCAAAGCCCTTTAGATCCATTACTCTTTGAGTACAACCTTAACACCAGCAATGAGCATTGCTTAAGGAAATACCATGTGCAACTTTCATGTGGATGTGGGGAAAGAGTTCCAACTCCAGGTACTTTCCCAAACCTTTTGGCATCTCTTCATCAACCACGTGCTGCAAGTGTTTGCTGGCAGCACTGTGAATCAACTTCCCACTGGTAAATTGAGCAAGTTTTTTGGAGTTAACAGCCCATTTATTAGACCAAAGGTAAGTCCTGTACTCTCCAGCAATGTCAGGATTGATAAGGAGTGAGTATACCTTAGTGTGACACCCACAGTAAGATTTTGGCAGCTCACGCAAGTTTACCCAAGTCCAAGTCCAGCTGTGGAGCTGTCTTTCACCCCATCCTGATGCAAAGCCATGGGATTCTGCAGCATGCTGGGATGCATCAGTGAATTTTCAGCCATTACAGATGATCAAGGTAAGATGACGTTGGATGGTGTGAGCTCATATTGCTTGGAGTCCATGGATCCCTCCTGCAAATTGAGTCTTTTTGGACAAAATGATCTTTTCAATGTCTTGTAATGCTGCTGCAAGGTCCTCAAGTTGCTGCTTCTGCTTTTTGGCCCTTTCAACACAATATGGGACATCACATTTTTGACGCTTCAGTTGTGGTGCTGTGGAATGGTATGAAAATTGTTTGGTATTATCTTGCTCGTCTTCGGTATCTGAGTCCATGGAGAGATCAGAGAGGTAACCAAATATGTGAGCAGGGTTTCTGACTGATGACCCAGAGTAGGCTTTATATGAGCCTTTGGAGTCTGTACCATCTGTTACAAACTGAGGTAGTTCTAACAAGCAGGCTCAAAAGAGAGCTTAGGGCTTGAGAGTTCTAGACCTAAGCACAAGAATAAAGGTTTGATGTACAAGACTTAGCTAAGTCAAGTATAAGATCAAGAATAGAGACTAAGGCTAAGGAGTGCTTAGACTTAGAGATGATTTAGACATGTCATATACCGTACATTCAGGCCTAGATCAAATCCAATCCATGGACATCCAGACACCCAACCTACACATATCTGATCCACCCATCCAATCCAGTTCACATATCCGATCCACCCATCCACTCCAATCCATATCCATCTGTGTCCATATCCGATCCGTGTCCATATCCGATCCGTGTCCATATCCGATCCGAGTTCATATCCGAACTATTCCCGCGCACCTGCGCATTACCCCTTTTAGAATATACCTGTGTCTCCGGCTTCTGGGTATCTCTGTGCTTCCGGTTCTCGGTGATCTCTGCCTCCGTCTTGATAAGTATTTCATACAAGCTTCATCTCCGAGTTCATAGCCTTATGTCCCGCTGTACTTACTAATGTGTTTTCCGTATGTTTCAGACATAGCCTCGGACTATCCGTACTTACCCTCCGGCATGCTCCTACAGTATATAAACATGTAGTACAACTCCTGCAGACCTTAGTCTGATTCATTGTTCCTACTTCTGTATATTCCTTTGACTACTCTGTATCCTGTTATCATGTCTATATAACTCCGTCTCCGTTCTTGCACTTGGGCTCCGGCCCTTGTAAGCTTCCAACTCAGGCCTAAGGGATTACTCCCTAGGCCGGAGCTTTGATCCTATGTCCTATAATCTGTTCGGACTTCGTCCATCTCTTTCTATCATCTGTTTCACCTCCGACTCTACCTTTGGTAGTCTTATACTGTCTGTTTCTATTCCGGACCTTGTCCAGAGTAGTCTATACTATCTCTACACCATATCCGGACCTACTCCTCTCTAGTAGCCAACACTTCCTCTAAGATCCACAGAGCTACGCTCATCCGATCATCCGATCATCCGCTCCTCCGCTCCTCCCCCTCCGCTCCTCCGCTCCTCCGCTCCTCCGCTCCTCCGCTCCCTCCCCGCTCCTCCGCTCCTCCGCTCCTCCGCTCCTCCGCTCCTCCGCTCCTCCGCTCCTCCGCTCCTCCGCTCCTCCGCTCCTCCGCTCCTCCGCTCCTCCGCTCCTCCGCTCCTCCGCTCCTCCTCCGCTCCTCCGCTCCTCCGCTCCTCCGCTCCTCCGCTCCTCCGCTCCTCCGCTCCTCCGCTCCTCCGCTCCTCCGCTCCTCCGCTCCTCCGCTCCTCCGCTCCTCCGCTCCTCCGCTCCTCCGCTCCTCCGCTCCTCCACTCCTCCGCTCCTCCGCTCCTCCACTCCTCCGATCATCCGCTCCTCCGCTCCTCCGATCATCCGCTCCTCCACTCCTCCGCTCCTCCGCTCCTCCACTCCTCCGATCATCCGCTCCTCCGCTCCTCCGATCATCCGCTCCTCCGCTCCTCCGCTCCTCCGAGCTCCGGACCTTCGGACCCCTAGTCCTTCGGATCCATCCTATCCTATCCTCTGACATCTATGGATCATCTTTCCCTCTGGAGCTCTGCTCCTATCCTGCCCTGGACTTTGTCCAGCGGTCCATCCTTCATCCGTTCTACTTGGAACTTGTTCCAGTAGTGTTACCATTACTCCCTACCTTCCGGAAATAGTTCCGGCGCATTCCCGCGCTCATCCGGAAGTCCATCGGAGCTCTGTCGAGCTATCCTGCCTTAGAGTTCGTCCGGACCCTCCATCCGGACTCCACCAGAACTCTCCCTTGGACTTCATCCGAAATTAAGGGCACATACTCGGGTAAGGGGCACAGCATACGAGCTGAGGCCAAGCCCCTTTGACTTACAACCCTCCGGTACAACCCCATGTAAGACCAGGACTTCTTGCTAATCTCTGGTTTTGCATGGTCGTAACAAGACAACTTAGGTTGAGAGGCCTAAGGGAAGGAGATTCTAGATAAAACCCAGTAAGATTAAAGTAAGGAATCTACTACAAGTACACTGTACTTATATAGGTTAATATGTGCGCACAGACCAGGTAACCATGAGAATGTAAGTGTGTATCCTAAAAGGGAAGGCACATATCATACAACATGTTGAGATGCATGGGTCAAGTGAAGAGCATGTGTTTAGCATACACATATGCTAAACCGGCAGGATCCAAGAATTAAGTCATGGGGAGTCAGGACATCACATGATGTCTGATGGAAGTGATGGAAATGTCTGAGTAGCAAGCTCCATATCATGTGATATACAAGGTAGAGAGGAAAATGAATAGGGGCATGTACAACTGTAACACCATCTGTTACCGAACTTGGATGGTGTCTGCGATGAACGCCCAATAAGGCTGTCCTATTCATGCATATCTTATCTCCCTAGGCTGGAGGTCTAAGTTGTGTTATGCAAGGCTAGCAACCTGCTAGACTTAGACACAACAACTCTAAGATTAACTATATGTCTGTCTTGACATAATAGTTATCAGAGACAATGACAGGGGTCAAAGTCCAGCGATGTCAAAGACACATGAGCAACAAGCTCAAGTGAAGTTCAGATAAAGACAGAAAGCTTATCAGAAGCTTACTGGATTTCAGGGTTCAAGACCAAGTAGATTCAAGTTAAAGAAGTACAATGCTATTGACAAGTATTTATAGGGAACAGAAAGGGGATTTGGAGCTGAGCATTGCGCTGTGCCATTCAAATTGAATTCCCTGTTACCCCAAAGCCCTGTTGCTCTCCACTTTCCACCACCCTTTCATCATCATTTTTGAGGCCACACTAACTTCTTCATATTTTGTTGGTACCTTAGTGCCACCTCAGCTCTTAATGCTCTTAAATTCTGCTCCAGCTCTTCACCCTCAAACTCCACAACACTCTCATCACCATCAGACCAGTCTGAATCTGAGTCTGATGTGTAATCACTGTCTTCAGTCCAGTAGCAGTCGACACCACCTTCATAACCACACTCATTCTCTACATCATCATCATGGTGGACTGCTGGTTGGACATCATTGGGCAGTGGGTGGTGTTTCTTATGACAGAAAGCTTGAGCATTGGCAGCTGCAGTTTCTTTTGGCTTTTCTGGCCATGATTGATGTTCCTTGGAACAAGGGTTGATATATTTTTTACATTTGCCATCACTAGGTACTATATGCTTGCGTAGCTGAAACTTGACAATAGCTCCACTAATATTGAAGCTGTTCCTCCTGCCCTAGCCTAATTTGGACTAGGGGTTAGAGTTAAGAATTTTTTGGCAGGCAAACCTGGTGTGAGGTAAGTTCTCAGCTGACTATTTCGCCGAAGGTTGGAGCTTGAATGACACAGGTCAAATTTGGACTAACCCTAGTACCTGATATCTATCAGTATAACTTGAATACATTGTTGATTCTCTTGCGAGAAGAGGCTAATGAGGACAGAGAGAGAAGGGCTATAAGAACAAGGTACACTATTGCTTTTGTCAGTCAATGCTGACGCACGAGAATCTAGTACAGACTTACATCTCAGTCTCTTGAAGAACTGAGATGTTTCTACACTACTACACTGGACTATATAGTAAGTGAAAGAGAAAAAAAATTTAGACATAACTCATTGACATATATTGCAGAGGCTCAACCAACATAAGCGTACCGCGCCCCATTGGCCTCTTCAGGCTTGCACTCAAACCATGTTCCTCAGCTTTTCCCCCTCATGCCTTGCTTCTCGGATTTTTCAGCCATACTCTTCTCTTCTCTCTCAACTCACCTGCATTCATTTGTGGTTGTATTCATCTGTACTTGTCTGTATTTATCTGGGCTCATCTGTATTCATCTGGACTTGTCTGTATCCGTCTGCTTGCTTGCACTCATTTGAACTTGTCTGGGCCCACCTACACTCATTTTCACTTGCCTGAGCTTATCTGCTTTTGTCTACTCTCACCTGTACCTCCACTCCTCTCATTCTGGTGCCTTCAGGTGTTGTTAGCATATGTTCGAGCCACATCAGCATTTGCTGATGTGTGCTGGGCATATGCGTTAAACACTGGCAAAGGGCTTGTCAAGAATAAGGATGTCTTACCCATAGCTTGTTTGCCAGATGTTGAGGGCAATGAAAATGAGCTCGAGGATGGATGGGACTCAATAGTTTTATTATAGCACTACTTTACATGTGTCTGACATGACCCATGAATGCAAAGCTCACCTGCTCAATACCCATCCTGATACCTGTCCTTGTCAGTACCTTGTTTTTATAGCCCCCTCTCTCCCTGTCCTCGTCAGCCTCTTCTCACAAGAGAATCAACAATGTATTCAAGTTATACTGATAGATATCAGCGTACTAGGGTTAGTCCGAATTCGACCATGTCATTCAAGCTCCGACCTTCGGCAAATAGTCAGCCGAGAACACCTCACACGAGGTTTGGTCAACATCTGGTTGCCGAACTGAGTCTTAGTAAGTGACGAGTATTTGTTACAGACTCCGAGACTCAGGCTTGCCGGCCGATTCGGTCGGAGTTTCACTCGTCCATCACGCTCGTGGCGGTGCACTCGGGGTATGACTGTACAGTATTATAATATTGATGCTAGCGCCCAACTAATGCTCTCGATATTTTGATAAGGTCACATCCGTAGCAGAGCCCGTGCATGTTGCAACGTTGAGTTGTCTGTGCTGGAAGACAGTTGAACGTATTCTCACGATAGCCTGAGGTCACTTCTTTGGCAGGCCACACTCTGAGCCCCCCTCTTGGAAGTACTCTTGCATTAATATTGCACTCCTGATGACCTGCGTCTCTTCATTCCTAGAATCTTTACCATGTCTTATGCAGACGCGAGGAACTGGGTGCAAAATGCGACGCGAGAAAATGCAAACTCCAAACTGGTAGCCGCTATTGCATTCGTACCTTAGGTGCAAACAAATCCCCTTCTTCCCAAGTGGAATTACACAGCAGGAGAGTACTGACCATTTTTATCATTACCAATGTGTCGCGTGATGACAGGAAAGAGAGTGATAAGGAGATGAACGCGTCAAGGTTGCGCGTGTACTGGTTACGCTTGGACATTGAATGTGGGTCCTACGTGAGCTTGCAAGATATCTAAACAGGGGTTGACAAACATAATACAGATCATGTGTTGACGAGAATAAGCAAAGACGGCGGTCGCCTGTCGTTATTGTGCGGATGACAGCTCCTCATGACATCGTGTACATCGAGGCCGCTTAGCCGAACCCATTCATGCCCCATGGAGTCTTCTGGACGACTGCTGAAGAGAGACAATCTTACGATGACTGCGGATGGGTTACAGCAATTGTTCGACTCGTCCTTCGCACGCAGGTCGGAGAGGTTTACTTGTTCATGATGACGTTCGGCTTGAAGGGAAACCAAGGGGTGGTCTTCGGCAGAGGCAGTATTGGTGCCAAAATGAGGAATGATCACCGGCACCAATATTACAAGAAAGAGGAAAGAAGGACGAAGTCGAGTGAATTAGGGAATAGCCACATACTCTTGGACCCAGATGCCACGGTCATTCGCGCGAGAACTGGTAACTCAAACTTCACCGGTAAGTACCATCACCTTGGATTATTCATTATTCATCTGTCTCATTAAATCCATCACATGTCATGTCGAACATCACCGGGGGTTGTTGGTTAGTATGACAATAGTCTTATCCTCACCATCAAATCTCATGCACAGATATGTTTATAGTACAATTGCAAGGAGATATAGTATCAGGCTTGACTGAATCCAGAGTCGATCTTGATTGCCGCGAGGCAGAAATAAATCCTCTGTCAATTCTGGCGAACCACCGGTCTACCGCCCTTCCATCATGATTCATGATGTTCCATATACGCCCAGAAGCCACTGTGGTCATCAGGCGAGAGATCCGTATATCCATAGTGTGCTAGGCGTCCTGTCTCTTCTCATGCCAGCTTCTTCCACACCGACAGAACAAGCTTGGAACCCATGCAGTCTTCTTGCATACGACGCGTTCCCGCATCGTCAGGACTTTGGCCCAATAATAATCTCTGACACGAGGTCCACTGTCAAGTCTAACCGATTTCTACTACCGTCGGGAGTAACCGTGATCAATGTGGTCTCCATCGAGCCTATTGACAATGCTACCATAACTCAGTTGGACCTGCAGATGGAGATACTGACCCTGATACTAAACTTGATCGTCACATTATGCACCGAGCCCATAGGCTTTTCACACGCCAGCATCTCATTGCGCTCTGCCTTAGCCACGGAGTCTCGACTTAATTTCAATACCAGTCTGCGTCTTCTCGCTGCAGCTCATAGATATCATAACGCTATTGGTGCCCTGCTTAATGGTATCATGGCCGTCCGCATTGTATCCTACACCTCATCCTCAGTTGTCCTGGGTTATGACTCCGCCCTCGCGTCAGACGGTCCGAATATAACGGTGTCTATTGCCGTCGCAGGGTTACCTCTCCTCAGTTTGGGTGTCGGCTCCTCCAGGTGATGATCGCATTGTCAGGAATGCGGGTTGTCAAAATATTGACGTGGAGCTCCTCATATTTCGACTTGACTACCGCACTGGTCCACTGTGCAATTGGCCCTGGTTACTTTCCGGTGCATGCGTTGTATGTCTGGCTGGGACATGGAAGGAGGTCCTGCGAAGCCGTCAGAGACACAGCCCTCGGCATGGTATGCTCACCCCAGCATCCAAATAATTGTCATTTCTCTTTGGGGGCTCGTTGCAGCATGTGCAGCATGGCTGCACTCATCATGTAGATCTGGGACAGCTACGCCAGCACTAGAATGTCAACAAACCCTGTGTTACCATTCTTTCCCAATGGGAATCCCGGCCCCATCATGTATACTATTCTAGTCCTCAATATTCAGGGATGGATCCCGATCTTCGTCAACCAGCCAGTTGTCCAGGCATCGTTGACACCTGGGCTGCATCACTCGGAGCTCGTTGCGAATGTCATCCCAGATGAAAGACAGGAATATACGCTACTAGAAGGCAAAAAAGGATTTCGAGTGGCGACGAAGTCAATTTTCACTCATCAGATGTGTCGTACTTCTCCTCGCGAAGCCTTTCTTGCGTGAGCTGCTCACTTCTAGTTTTTCATCGAAATTCGGAATTATTGTACACCATCACGATAACCGACTGCATGTTCGGGCTTTCATTCTCCGCATATGACTTCACCGCTGACAAGACGGTGGATGCCCAGGTTCACGCTTACTGTCTATGTAAAATCCGTGCAGATTTGGAACTTATGTACAGCGTTCTTTGTATTTGCCTGTTTCGCGCACTGTTCCGACCACACGGCCCCCAGCTAACCACATACGGGTACATCCAGACGTCCGCCAACCTCATGGGTGGGTCGCCTGTGATGTGGTGGGGCCACAAGCAAGATCAATTCCTATATTATTATACTGGTAGTACTTATATGCTCACGAGGATCATCAACCGCAGGTTTCATGCAGGGACGAGCGATCATCCGCTACCAGATGTGAAGATGGACTGTTTATGCTGGTTTCGGCGTCGAGTTCCCCGTCTCGTGAGAAGCCACCGTCTTTGGAAACATATCTGTTGATTAATCTGTGTCGACAAATCCCCATATAAGCTAAAATGATGCTAGCTACGCATTGGGGATGCGCGCAGCCAGCCACGCCGTCGAACGAGATGTTTGTGAATAAAAAAAAGATCAAGGGTGTAGGTATCGGGATCCTCAGGCTCAACGTTTCCGATACGCCCCCGCATCGTCGGGTAGGACTCGCGATTCTCTTGCTACACAAGTTAGTACGTAGCATTTTGGTCTCAAAAACATCCTCGCTCATAAATTCAAATTCCTCAGCTCTCCCTATCGAATTCGGAAGTCAAGTAAAATGAAACCTTACCTTCTCAAAACCCATGCCTCCTCCGGCAGATAAGACAACCTCACGGCACCTTTTAGACTTGCACCTGCTTGAAATAAACGCAACGTGATGGCCAGATCTGAAACAAAATAACGTACGAGCCTGCGTTGCAACGGGATTTATTGCAAATTTCCGTCCATTATCGATAGAACTTGGCGCCGTTGAAATTGAACATGCATATGTGTTGAATTATATTTCTCCCGCAGTAACCATACATGTGAGGCAGCGCGCGGTTAATTGAGTAGGCTGTAGCCTTCGACAGGTAGTATCCCAGACAAGGCACCTTGTCAAAAGTCCGTCACGGTTGCCTCAGGCTGGGGCGGTAGAACATGTGCAAGAAACAACTATCCTTCCAAGGACTTTCAATAGATACATCGGATACGAACGTACAATACACAAAAACGCAATACAGAGAAAAAACGAAGCAAGTGATAAGTAAATAAGTATTAGGAAGGACCAAAAAAGCTAGGTAACTAGGTAAGTATGTCGTACATCAAGCGAATGGATCGGACACGTGTACAAGGGCCGTCGTGCGGTGGGTAACGCTTGGGTAACGGGTTTGCGGCGTCGGGGGGTGCGCTGGGACGGGATGGGGGGTCGCCGTTCGATGGAGTTAGACAGGGGGGTTAAGCTTCAGCGGCTCGCAAGAACTGAAGGGAGTATGGGCGTGGGTGTGGGTGTGTGGGGAATAGTCGTTTGGTGTGGGGAATGGGAATTATCTCGGTGTCGGTGTACATGCGTGTGTGTGGGGGGAATGCGATATCGCTCGATAGTAGGGAATACAAAAATTACCCGGTGTCTCAATCATGCATTCGCCATTCGATGACAACCAAACAAAAAAAGAAAACGAAATACCGTACGTGATGGACATGGACATGGGGTGGGATGGGATGCGCATGATATGTATATGAGCATGGGAGATAATTAAGAATGCAACGTCGGATAGGTGAAAAATGCGATGCAAAAATGCCAGGTAGGTAGAGGTATCTAAATCCAAAATGAGAATGAAAACGTACATGTCGTCAAAGTGCGCTGCGGTGTAGTAGTCGTGTTGTCGTGATCGTCTATAGCGAGTAGCAAGGCGGTTGATTACGTGTGATGCATCTTGCTGCTAATACCCATGTCCAAGTTTCATCCCCTGTCCCCCGTAGGTCGCTGCATCACATCTAGAAACCGTGCCCACTCTGCCTGGCTTAACGACGCTCCCCACATTGACTCTTCCTCCACTTGTGTCGGGTATGCGTAAGGGTATGATGAACTGCTCCCTCCTATGCTACCTTGCACGGGATAGGGCCGTGTGTCGGAGTAGGGGGCTTGAAGATGTTTCCCGTCAGACGGAGCTGAATACGATCGTACAGAATCTGAATATGGTTGTGTCTGTGATGGAGGTGGCGGTGGTGCCGGGTACGGGTTCCCAGACCCAGATGCCGACCCAGACCCAGACCCAGACGGCGGATACGGATTTCGCGCAGGCGCAGGAGGTGGCGGATCCGGATACGTCGTCGTCGAAGCTCCAGCACCAGAAGCAGGCACCGTCCTCGAAGCCCCATCCGCATACCTTGTACCATCAAATGACCCCCTCACATCACTATACCCCCTACTTTCGGGGTAGGGATAGGGCGGGGACGTGTTGGGTGGTACGTACCGCGGTTGGGCTGTATGCGCGTTAGGCGGGTAATCAATACTATTCCTCCTCGCGCTCGCGTTCGGGCTTCCGCCAAACACCGCTGCGCCATTATTAGGACTCCCAGCTGCGTACCCGCCACCTGGGCTGCCTATGTAACCGCTTGGACTGCCTGAATAATTATTGGGGCTATCGCCTGCCACGCTCCGTGATGAACGTGATTGGTCATGATAGGGGAATGCGAGGGTTTTGACAAGCCCGAGGACACGTCCTTTGACGCTTTCGCGTTCGCTTGCTTCCATGTCTGCAAATCCGACTTCGTAGAGGGGTTGGAGGGCGCCTAGAATATCGAGTGCGCGGTCTGCAACAGCTTGTCCGCGGCTTAAATCGAGAGTGCCGAGTGCTTTCTTGATGTTTGCGCGGAAAAGGCCTGCGCCTGGTTGATTTGGATTTGAGATGAGTTGGAAGGAAAAGAACATAGCGGCACTGAATACGTGGAAGGGGCCCCAGGACATGTGGCCTGGTACCGCTAGGCTGGCGTTTGCAAGAAAGTCTGGACGGGCGTGATCGACGAGGGTGATGAGTTTGTCGGCACTGCCTACTGCTATATCGAGGCTGTTTGCTTGGCGTTCGGATTTGGCGGTGTCTTTGGGGTCCTTATCAGATTTGTCTTTATCGTTTAGGGAACGAGAGGGTGATGCGGAGGCATATGGTCTGTGGAGGGTGAAGCGGATGTGATAGTAGCTTGTTCGGATAATGACGCTTTGTACGCCTAGTCTTCTCGTGACGGTGTCATGGCTTGCGAGGGCACGTGCGATCCTGAACTCGTCCAGATCGAGCTCCTGGGGCAATGTGTCCATCCAGTTGGCGAGTGCTTTATCGTGTGCCATAATCGTGTCATACGATACTGAGCGAAGCGAGACGGCGCTGTCCATAATGTCGCCTAGGACGTAGGCGAGGCGAAAGAGTGCGAGATTTGGTGCGTAGAGACGTGGTTGCGGCGGGTTTGTGGGAGTGATGGGGGAAACTGAGGGAAGTTGGGTGTCAAAGTGGTGGGAAGCTACGGCAAGAGGACGGCCAAACATGAATGCCTGCCATCTGGGAAAAATTAGGCGTGTACGTAAGATAAACGAAGGGACACACCGTTCGAGTAATATGATGTGCCACCACGCCCAGCGCTTTCTCTCTGCAAGTTCCTTGTTCATTCTCCACCTAGACGGGTCGCGGTGTAGACCCATTGCGAGGCCTATGCTGACTAATTCGGCGCGAATTGCCCAGATTTCCTCACTATCTGTCTTGCTAAGATTGAGATAGTGAGAGCGGATGAGGAGACATTCTACGAGTTCGAGGGTATAAGTTCTGGACTCTGCACGATGTCGATCAAGTGCTGTACGCATAACGTCGTAAAAGCGTTTTCCGAGTTCTTCGTGGTTATCTGCAAGATGTGCGATGATGGGGTCGCGGTGAGGCAAGTAATGAACGGCGATAGCCATGATCATGCAGACAGTCGCGAGGACAATTCTATCGGGGGAGGAGCCGCTCTTGAAGCGAGACCATGCGGAAGTGAATGCGGATTGGTTCACATGACGGTAAATCCAATTGCAGTATTCAAAGTAGTAGATGATGAGTGCATCGATTGTTTCGAGTGCTGGGAGGAGCTCTAGGAGATCTCTGTCGTATTCATGAGTGGAAGCAGCGATTTCGTCTGTGACGAGGCCCTCTTGGGAGGGGTGTCTGTCCATTGGGTCATCTGAAGCGCGCGACTCGTTCTGGATTGTGTGAGGAGGATAAATGGATGAGAGGAAGAGAACAGACCATTGTGAGGTGAGTGACGACAGAGGTAGTGCCAGCGTAGAAACCGCCATGTCCCTGGGAGCCGATCATGCCGGGAGCGTTGTCGCGATCAACGGAGTCAGAATCTTGAGGCTCTTTCTTGAGTGGACTTGGAGGACCTGAGGTTGGAGGGTCTAGTGGACGTTTGAATGGAAGATTTCGGTGGTTTGCAATAATAAAAGTTTCTAGTAGTGAAACGCTGTGTTTCAGACGAGTTATTTCTTGCATTGGGTCCACTCTAGAGGCATTTCTGGTTATACATGAAGACATGAGACTCATTGGGAAGAAAAAAGGTCATACTGGTCATCTGGACGTAGGTTCAAGTCTGATTCGTGACCACGAGCGTCCTGGTAGCATAATGCGATAGTGCCTTTGTGATGTTTGTTTGTTTGTTTTTTTCAAAAAAGTCAAAGGACTGTACTGACCTCTTAGAACACAACTGGAACATGGACGATTTCTGTTGTCATAAGCAAAAGGTTTGTAGTAGAATTGAAATTAGTACTGACCTATCACACTTGAGTTTTGAATTTCTGCAAGGTTCGCAATTGATAGCTTTTCTTGCTCTCTTTGTTGGTGGTCTTTGATCATGTTCGCTGGGAGGAGGACTTGTTCTTGACCTAACGTTTGATCTTGGTTGTGTCTTTGAGCGTGGTTCGTCTGCCATGACGCTTGAGGGGAGGAATTGAAATCAGAATTGAACCGTTTTCACTCGGGTTTTACACTCATGGGCAATCTAACCCTAATCCGCCCCCACATGCGAGGCACTACACTACCATAATCGATCATATCTCCAAATTTAGAAACTCTTTCACTTCAATTTTACCAAATTAAACACTCCGCCGGGCCCCTTTCAAGACATAATTTTGCTTCCGCCGTCACTTTCCAATTTGGTTCCGACAAGTACGCTGTGATCCACACATTTCTAAATTAGGTAATATAATATCTACTAAAAACACGCGGCCTTGTGCATTATTTGACCCTGAATTTACTCGACCCCCCCCGATTGCATCCCTAGTACTATCTCCGCCGCATCGATCTGATCAACGCCGTCTATGTAGCCGTGCTGCATACAGCGTGTATCTCAACCCCCCCGACCCTGCACTACCGATGCGCTCACTCTGCACTCGACGTGATCACTACTAGGTCCTTAAGCACTATTATGCTTCGACTTGAGATTCGACACCCCAGTCCATGTAAATCCTCCGCATGACTCGACGGTGAATCTACGGTTTTTCAACCATGCTTCACTGTGACGATCTGCGCTCTCATCACAAGATCTGCGTCAATCGACATCATGCGGCGTCAGGATAGTCTTTTTCAACAATGCTCCACTATGATTTGCACTCGTCCAACGTGCACCCACCGGCATGATCAGCATATGTCACGGTGGAATACACCATGTGCACGACATGATCTACACCAGCATACGCGCCATCAATATAATCGTGCAGCGTCAGTTTTGTTCATTTTGTACTGTACACGTGTTCAAAGTTAACCTTGGACTATTGGGATTTGGGGATATTCCAGTGCCAGATTCCTCTCATGCTCCGCCACCGTCTTTGCTGTGCGCACTCTGCTACGGCCCCGCGGCTTCGACTTCCAAGTCGTGTTTGTTCAATCTTCCATTCGTCTGCAGAACAAGACTCTTCACTCCAGAGTTGCGACGTACACCCATGTCCAATTCGATCACGGTCTCATGTATTCCCCTGTTGGCTTCTCTCCTCCACAGGGTGGTTTTTTAGATCAGGATTCCAAGTGGCATCTGTGGCGGCATCAACCTACCACCCACGCGACCCCCAAAAAAAGTTTCACCATCTCTACCTACGCACCCGAAATAACCGGACGCACTCACGTTAGGCTGTTCTTTCAATTGCCGGCCTTCTCCACCGAGTTGGTGACCATATACTGGCATACCGCCGGTATTGCAAAAACGCTCTTATCTTCGTTTGTGCTTCTATCAACGTGCATTTGGTTATTGTCGTTCTGCTTCTTGAGGCTGTTACGCTTCTGGCTTTCTTTTTTTTTGTACCTGCCATAGGTTCCAGACATTGGTGCGCTTGTTGTTCTTGTTCTGCGGTTACAATACCGCGATATATCGCTATTGGGTCTGGTGCAACTCTTCGCGTTCATGCCGCTTGGGCTTCCATGCTAGTCGTCTTGTTCTTGTTCTGCGCTCACGGTCACGGTACTGCGATATATCGCTATTTGACCCTGGCAGTGTCGTTTGTATTCGTGTCATTTGGGTGATGACAGCGGGGCCCGCTGACTTTTACCTTCTATCGTCTGCTAATAGTTATCTTGACGCTGACGCGCATGATACCTCTGATAACTTAAGTTCCGCAGTCGGTGCTCGTGCCACTGGGAACAGAACTAAAACGCCACTAGACAAGAAAGGTCTTATTTGCTTTATAAGCGCCCATTTAACTGGTCCTGTCCTAGCAGCTTGAACAAGCTCTTGGACCTCCACCTACATGGATCGGGATCAAATTTCACTTACCCATCTTCCACAGTGACGTGCGATCATCGGAGAGAAAATGGTAGCGCCACTGACAGTCGAAAGTTTAGTTATTTGTCATGGATTTCGGCTGTACTGGCATCAATACTGTACTGGGATGCAAATTTGCAGGTATGTTTATTACTTCTTTTTCGGACGCTGTGCTACTCATGTACACGGACCGGGACCCGAACAGACTGGATCATCGAAGCTGGACCTGGATACTAGATTATGGATACTTGCCGGCGCCGGCCTATACTCGGTCCCGATTTCTCATCTCACTGGGGTCCTCGATGGTGCGATGCACGCACGCCTGCATGCATGCATGCTGGGAGTCTATCATTCTCCACCCGAGAGAGAAAGATGGCATGTGGATGGCATTGGATATGCACCCACATCTCTTCTATTTCTCTCGGCAGTACTATGAAACCGGATGGATGTCCACCACAGAAGCTTCTGATGGAGGTTAAACGACTCGGATACTGATGCCAGCACCTCGATCACAGTGCAATACACGCATCACGCACGCTGCCAGCAGTCTACGCAGTCCAGGGTAGACAAGATTGTGTGACAGTACTAATCTCACCCCCCTGATGAATCTGGGGTGTGTGAGAGTCTTTTGAATCCGAGAAAGTTTAATCTGATTTTCCTTCTTGAGATGATTGCAGAGTCCGGAGGTGAATTGCGGGTGCTATAATTGATGGATGTTGGTTTATCACCGTGCTGGTGAGTGGGTTTCTTGTTGAACGTATTCATGAGCTCATGTGGGTGCTTGATCACTACTGTGCCAGATAATGTGCACCCTGAATCATCCAAATTGGAGAGATTGAAACCTAGCTTCTATTCCAACTTAGCCCAGCTAGTGGCGTGGGTTGTAAGATTAATTTCTACAGTTCAGTCTTCGGCCCGATTGATGTTTAGAACAAAGTTCACAATTGATCTTGTTCAATGGATAGATTTGTTTAGATATGGGCTGCTGATGATATGCATGACATTTACGGTGTTGGTGAGTGGTTGAGCGTGTATTGATATTTATAACTCATACCAGGATTCAAGTTACCGAGATGCTATCACAGATTACCAACGCAGATGACTGTATCACGAGTCATGAACAAATTGGGGAGATGAAGACCTAGCTGCTTCCGTCCCGGCACGACGATTGTATGAGGATCGTGATGGGACAAAGGCTAAGTTTGTACAATCCAGTTATCGAAACTCAATCAACTTGTGTTTAGGATGCACTCGACGGATGGTGTGGAGCACGTCGGCGTCCGTCCATTAAGGTATTCAGGTCAGGTTTAATGGAAAGATTTCATTGGGCGTTGTACGCAACGGTGAGCTTGGACGTGGCTGGATTTTAGGGTTCTGTCATTGAAGACCGAGTCTGAGAGGACTTCTTCGCATTTGACAGACCGAACCACGCGGGAAAGAACGAGACAGAGACTGTGGGGGTCTTGAATTTAGTTTCGGTCTAAGATTAAGATGAACCCGACAGTTGGTCGTGTTGACGTCTGTCCGTTCATCTGACACCACAAAGTTAGTCATGATGGTTAGGCGCCCGTACGGGGACGCCACGCGACGGCACTGCAGGAATTTGAATTCCAGATCTCAAGCGCAGGGGCCGTATTTGTGATGTCAATTTCCGCTCCATGAGGCTGACTCCACTTTTATTTATTGTTGTGCAACTAGAGCACACAAAATAGCAAAAGTTACGGGTAACACACGCATCTTGGAGCTGGCTCCCAACCCTTGTTCAGTTTTCACGAAACGGGCATCTCCATTCCACCTTCTGCATGAGTAGCCGCAGATCTGGAGATGAGCAGGTGCTTCATTAGGGCGACTCTTGATGGACTGGGACTGTTCATGCAGGCTCTTCCGTGAAGTTCAGTACTAGTATAAGTAGTAAGTGTTTGTCAATGCACGAGTGAGCCTGTTCGATGGCTCATCACTTTTGAATTGTTCGAAAACGGGACCGTGCATCCCAGGATTCCCATCGACTTCTCGAGTAGTGGGGCAAGACATTGCCTCAACATTCACGGCCCTATTTCCAAGGCCGCTATTACTCAATACTGAGACGTTGTGTGAGTTTTGCTTATAAGTGATGTCTCCCACGCTAAGGAGTACATGTGCGGTAATCATCTTGACACAAAGTTGGGTGAGTATCTGAAGCGTGCACATGGAGAAACTCAAATGCTTTTATAAGGAACGTCAACGTTTTACTTCTATTGTCTGCCTAAGAGAAACTGGCTTTGATAGGTAGATGAAATACATCATCTGCACAGACTTGACGGCTACCCGATGACACCACAGCATTGGTAGCAGTTGAGAGAACTGTTCCAGTATGGTGCGTAATACTCCCCGCAGTCAGCAGTAGACGGAATGTCGTAGCACAGGGAAACGCATGGACCATGGGCGATAGCTGGCTTCACTCCAACGGCAGCGGCAAGGATGGTGAGGTAGGCGAACTGGATCTTCATAGTATCCTATACTTGTATGCGTCAGTGATGAGATGATCCTCAGCGGCGACAAACCACCCTCAAAATTTAGACGAGTGATGTACGTGAAGGTGTCAAGAGTGGCACGTCCAGGAAGAGCTAGATGACATTGAAATGTTTTTCGAATCAAGTCGCCAAAGTCTTCAAGTGATTACTCACTGTAAATGAGGCAGTTGTCTTTGAAGATTTGAGACTTACCGCGTTCAGTTTATACGCACCTATCCGCTGAGCCTCGAGCGTTATGTCACTCACCGCCTAACAGCCACAGTGGTGGTCGGCAGAACTCTGCGACTACGTTTATATGTAGTAGTTTAACCGTGTCCTGACGGTAGTTCCAGCGCAAAATATTACAGGCGCACGTAAAAACAGTCGGTCTATGCGAGCGGCACGCACACGTGGTTCAGCTGCGGCAGCATGTGAGCTTCAAAATCATCATCAATAGAGGTCGGGACAGTACTTGGTGGGAATGTCACAGGTCCGAAGCAGAGAACTTGAGGAAGGAGGCACCCGGGGCATCCAATATTCAATATACTCAGGGTCCAGCATAGCGCAGTGGGTTCGCGGCTAAGCATATGACCTGTGACAACAACTCACTTTGATAATGCTTGGGAAGGGATATTCACAATCCAATGAATAACAGGGCGGACTTTTACAAACTGGCGGCGGCAAATCGAACTGCCACGGAGTAGAAGAAGCGGCATTGTTGGCCGTTAGACCTTGAAGATAAGACGGCAACTGAAGCCGAGTTACATGACGGAAAGATGATCATCTTTATTGCACTAT
>JABCPU010000338.1:0-74320 GCA_016800925.1 Suillus spraguei | reverse complement strand
CAATGCACATGGGGATTTCCCACCCCCCAAATATCTTTGGATTAATTGACCAATACTTCTCCACTGAACTGCCATCCTACAATTCTGAAGAATACATCACTATCAAAAACCTCTCTTTCATACAGGGTAGCCATTGAGCTGATGATCAGCCACCTTTACCTGTCACATCAAGCAGTAATTTTCAGTATTTTCCCTATCCTAATTGCTCTTCCTTTGAGCTAGGTAACTGGTATTGGAATCAAGGGTTGCACAAATCACAAGGAGACTATCTGAAGCTGATGGATATCTTAGGTAGAAATACCTTCAAGGCTAGTGACATTAGCTCTACCAATTGGAGGAAGATTAATTCTCAGCTTGGCATGAACAATTTCAATGAGGGAAATGGGGAGGAATGGGAGGATGAAGACACTGGATGGAAAAGAACACCCCTTTTTATCAAGGTGCCATTGTCGTGCACCACTGAAGTGCTATGCCTGTGGCTTTGAGCCTGTTCAGCAACTGCAGTTCACATATATTTGAAACAAATGAGCAGAATGTCACAGGAGTGGCATTGAAGCCAGTGTAATGGAGTCTAAATAATCTTTCCTTCTGACTATGACCAGTCTTTCTATCCCTAAGAGCCCTAAGCATCAAATAACACCTCAGGAGTGACAGCACATCTTTGTGACTGTCTCAGCTTTCATCATCTTCATCCATGTCTTCAATAATGGAAGATACTAGGGTGCCCAAAGCCCAATGGAATGATGTGGAAGTTGATGCACTCCTAGATTATCTGATTTCTCAAAAGTCAAAGATTGTGGGCACAAATTTCAAGAATGATGTCTACAACTAGGCTGCAATTGAGATTGCAGGGCTTGGGACACATGGGCCAGCTAAGACAGGGGTACAGTGCAAAACTAAATGGCAATCTGTACGTATCCCATCCTTATGAGCGCTCACCATTGCTCAACCTTACTTATATCTATATAGCTCAAACAAGTCTATAATGCCATTGACAGATGTCGCAACAATAGATCTGGATGCCATTGGGATAACAGCGCTGGTGCAAACATCCAGGGGGAAGCGGCAGAAGCTCAGTGGGCTCAGTTCATCAACTCTAGCTCTGCCAATAAGGTATGTATACATTTATTCAGTCTCTGGTTACTACTTACCCTTGGTTTTAGGTGATGAAACCATTCAAAAACTCTGGATGGAGATCTTGCTGAATGGTGGCAGTGCTGCTGGCACTGATTCCTATAACCCCACCTCATTGGTGATGCAGGTGCCAGTACCCGCTACATCTGCCAGCGCATCTTCCAATGTGGTGGCCAGTGGATCTGTTACAATCGTACGTGCCCCTATTCATTTTCTGTCTCCTTTATCTTGTATATTACATAAAATGACTCTGACTCATATGCTCAACACATCTGTACTATAGTAGCCTTCCTTCTTTGGATACGCACTTACGTTCTCACATCTCTCCTGGTCCGTGCACACATATTGGCCTATTTAAGCACATTGTATTACTGTTAAGACTGTACTCAAAGGTAGAGAGATCTGAAGGGCTTTGGCCTCAGTTCGTGCACTGTGCCCCTTTCCCGAGTAATGCCCCTTATTTTAGGGAGAAGTTATACATCCGAAGATCCAGAAGGAGTTGCGTGATGGATCTGGACGTCCAAAGGTATCGGATATGATACGTCTGAAGGTTATCCGGAACGTAGGAATAGAACAAAGATTAAGACTAGCTTCGGAACGAGTTCCTAACTAGAAACTAACAGAGATAGACTATCCAAAGATAGAGTCAGAGATATAGACTATAGGAATCAATCCCAAGTCTCGGAAGATGACTTAGAGCGGAAAGTGGCTTAAGTCTGGAGGAAGCAGAATGAGCAGAATCTAAGATGATATTCAAACTAAGGTTCTACGGAGATCTACAAGTGGTTTATATACTGTAAGTATCTAAGATGGATAATCAACAAGTCCGGGACCGAGGGCTATGTATGAAGTGTAACGGAAGTCTATTAGTTAATGCACAGCGGATCAGTAAGCATGAATCAGAAATGAACACAGGTAATGGATCAGTGACACAGGACGGAAATATACACAGCCTCTGTTGCAGATCCCTCCTATCCAGTTAGTGTAAACATGAACTTCAGATCAAAGTCACAAACAAAGAGACAATTTTGAGAGACGAAACCTTTTCAGTTGTAGTATAGGTGTCAGCTGGCTGAGGGAGGGAACACATGAATATGGCTACCATCAATGGCTTTAATGGCATCACAACAGTAGGGCCAACATTTTGGATTGTCGTGAAGGTAGCTCCGCTATATACCACACTAGTTCTGGTGGCATCTTTGCTAGCCGCAGCAGCTTACTGCTGACTATGACGCTACATTCGCTCACAGGCATTTTCCTTTAGGGTCGAACACTCTTGTTTAACAAGTGAAGCAGACTAGATGGAGTGCAAGACCACACATACTAACTTAGGAGGTAGTTTATCTACAGCCCAGGTTAGGTTGTATCTTTACAACAGGTGGGCTGACGTGCATGTATATGACATATATGGGTTGGCCAAGGTGGGGGTGTATCTCATAGATGGGTGGGCCAAGGTGGGCTGTATTACATAGATGGGTATGGTGACATGGAGGTATACATGCAGGGTACATGCCCACTATATTACAACTGCATGAAACATTCACTGAGTGCTGAGTTCCAGGTGCTGTATACTACCAAGTGCTGAGTGCTGAGTGCTGAGTACTGAGTGCCGAGTGCTGAATACCTAAACCAGGGACCGACCCGGCACTCAAAGGTTGTAAGATTAATTTTGAACCAATGTTTCTTGTTTCCACTGCACTATTGAATGAGTACAACTACATGAAACATTGATTCAAAATTAATCTTACAACCTTTGAGTGCTGGGTCAGTCCCTGGTTTTGGTATTCAGCACTTAGTACTTGGCACTCGGCACTTGGTAGTACACAGCACCTGTAACTTGGCACTCAGGGAATTGATACAACTACATGAAACATTCCCTGAGTGCTATGTCACCCATGGCCTACCCATCCAATTCAATGTATGTCTGGGCCCACCTGGATATGTGATAACAAATACCCTTAGCATACCTGTCCATCTGCACATCTACCTTGGTACACTCATCTACATTCTATTCAACTACCTCAGCCCATCAGTCTATAGAATATTCATGTCCATCGGCCCACTCATCTACTCTACATATTCCCTACAGCAGCACACCCGCCTTCATCAGAAATAATATTTCTCCCGGCCCATCCATCATAGTTGAAGATATACTGAGATGGGCCCACCCATCTCCACCGGTAATGATATCCCCCTGGCCCTCCTGTCTCCATCAGAAATAATATTTATCCCAGCCCATCTGTCGTAGTCGAGGATATTTCTACCATGGGCCCATGATCCACTGGCCATATTAGACAGGATATTATGCATGTCTGCTCACTCATATAATATGGAGATGAGTCACTGTAGTATGTGGGACTAGATATTGAAGAGTCAATCAGTTCTAGCAATGAATCATTGTTGGAACAATTCGACAAGATGTACAATAATGAAGTTGATCTAGATTATGAGAATTAGGTCATGAACATATTGGGGTAACACTTGATGTAGCCAGTATGAGTCATGGTTGAGCATTGTGGTGCCTTTTGATGGACTTGTCGCTGCTACTGTAGATATGTCATGCTTTTGGCATGATTGTGACTATGATACCGCTATTCTGCTCTTTCACATTTGTGCTACAACAATCTACATGCATTCACCCCCTTTTCAGCATTATTAGTGTTCAAAGACTAATTTCACCAGATTAGCAGTCCATTCCAGCAATTGCGAGCACTGGGACCTGAGAGGCAGGTAATTATATTTAAAGGTAGATATTGAATTTACCACACCTTATTGTGTTTAACTTCATGGAACCTCAGAATGTTAACTGTTATTTTTTTGGTGAGAACATTTTTGCCTCTTGCTATACGTGTTTCTGCGCCTTACCAACAATGTTACTGACTTGGTCCTTTTAGGGAGGCATAATTGGTCGAAGTGAAGGGTCCCATTTCATGGGATACCTGGCAATACTCCCTTGACCTGTCCTTTACCCATTATATGTAAGCGATTCCTATTTCTAGACTTTAGGTGTCTCATCATCAGCCACAGTGCATCAGCAACTGGCTTGAAGCTGTAGGTGATTGATTTTGTGGGGATTATATACTGATGTTCTCTGTAGCTAAAACTTGAAATTACATTACTTGATTATTTGGTGACAAGCATCTAAGACCACGATCCTGCTTATGAACTTAGCCAACAAGGCAGAGAGGTTTCCATCTACATTGATGTATGGATTTGCACCTGGACTGTGTTTTGCCTCCTTACTGATTAGTCTTGTAGTGTTGTGGCCTGGAGATGATATTGGACTGGGACATTGCCTGGTACAAACAAGGGTCCAGCAAGGTTCATCAAGTCTATCAATGGGTAAGGTCACTTTTCAATATTGAAGTGAATTCACATGACAACACATTAGCATCAGGATGATGCCAACAATGGGAGTAACTACAAAACACTTGCCCATTCCACTGATTATCCCATGGGATATGTTCCTGTATCCACTTCTGTTTCCTGTTTCCAGTCTTCCCCCCTTTCTCTGACTGCTCTCTATTCCCCATCTGACTATAACCATGCATTGGCACAATTCTCAGATCTTTTCCATTCAATTGAACAGGTATAATTTGAAAGGGGTAATGTGCAGGTGCGCAGGAATAGTTTCAGATATGAGCATGGATGACATCAAAAGGTCCAGAGATCCAGAATTCAGATGGATTGGATATGTGGATTGGATAGGATGGGTATGGGTCGGATGTCTGGATGGGTGGATTGAATGTATGGATTGGATGTATAGCATTGGTATGTTGTCCATGTTGTTTCTGTTAGTTTGTCTCACCCAGAATAGGCTGCAAAATGGCTCACAGGATCTATTTCCAGTGTAGCAAACAAAGTCATGCTGACTGTCAAAACCCCGTTTTCAACATGTGTCTTGTTACTGTCTGTGGTGGCAACCGAATAACTCTCTTACAGCGAGCATATAGCCTTTTCGCTCTGCTAAGGTGGAACTGTACTTATTCTGTGGACCCTTACTGGATCTTCCTGCTGATGCCCTCATGTCCCATCCAGTTCAGTCTAGATCCATTGGTGCGTAGTTACTTTGCTTCCACCATTACTAAACCTATGGCAGGATTTACCTTATGTTTCAAGGGGCCACTACACACTGTGCGCCTCTTTGCTAATCCATCGTTTATTTTATATCTTGCTACTGGACTCGCCTAATTATCTTGTACACACACAAATATGTTAAAAAGACTTGTCATACATACCATTACCATTACTGTCCATTACATCACATCTCTTGGACTTAGTATCAGAACGTCCGCTAGCAGAAATCTATTGTTTCTGTAAACTCTACTTTGTTCGAAACTTGCTCATCAATTCAACCACTGGTAACTTAATTGCTCGAAGTACTGCGCTACTCTCGACTTCTCTACTTGTAACCAGACTGCGGCCAGTAATCTCGCTGGGTTGCTGCTTCTTTTTACTGCTGTAACAAACATATTGGTGCTGGGCTTAAAACCCCATCTTTTGACACTCGTCTCACATCTATAGGAGTTACCACTTGTCCATGGCCATCTTACCCCTTTAGCATTACCGGCGGCATCCCACGCTTACCGCACACCATACCGACTGCTGCACCTCGTTCCACGTACCGATGTCCTTCCATGTCCTTGCCACATCCACATAGCTCCATTTGGTGCGTCGTTTGTTTTATGTTCATTATTACTGATTCCACGGCAAGCCTTATTACATGTTGCCTCGCGCTATGTTTACATATGGCGGTTACTACACTCCAGCGCTATTGATCTCGCCTAGAGTATTCCCAGTACATACAATTTAGGATATAAGCACCGCGTACCCCTGCTAGATTTTGAGATTCATTTTTATGCTACCAACTAATGGGAATGCAATCTGCAGCAAGGACGATGTCTGCAGGATTATTCACAGCTAAATCCTCTGAAGAAGTAACATTCCATATCTTCAATACCTTGTACCAGTCTGTTTGAAATGTACATCAGGCTCTGTGTTGTGAACTGTTCAAATGCTTAACCACATAGTGTGTGGAATGGAAATGATGCAAATGCAAGTACGAGCTTACATTATTCAATGTAAGATATTGAAAAAGCTAACATTATGCTCACGAATGGTCATATAGGGGTCTTCAAGCCTGTCTCTTACAGTCTTGTGATATTTTGACATAAATTTTGCCAGCGCACAGCCACCACTAACTGGCCAGCACTGAGTACCAACTCAGGACTACTAAGTCATCAATGATTGTGTGAGTTTCTCTTAAGCCTCTTCACTACCCATCCACTAATTCAATATGTTAAATATCATCACAAATTGTACAGGAGGCTGACAAGGGTCCAGACAGTCACATGTCGCATCCAAAAGTCACGCAGATTCTTTCTTTCTTCCTTCACTGCCGTTGTCAACACATATGCTCCTGGTCCCTATCCCTTACAACAACTTCATCATCTCTGTCAACTTTCAGCCCCTTTCTCTCATTAATGTCACCCTACTCTCAATTTGCCATCTCAAAACTAATATTCAAACCTCGCTATTCTACCAAAAACCATACTCATTATACCGCCACTCATCCAAATTCTCATACTCTCATTCTTCTCTGTTCTACTCTACCCTGTCAAGCGCGACACCACTCTCTTCTGCCTCCGCTATCACCTAATTGTCTGGCTCATCCATCACCGAGGACCCTTAATCATTTTTCGTATATTGACTCATGTACACTCTGGTATCAACAGCAAATTGTATCCTAGATTCCCTGCTCAAAAAGCACCTTAGAAAGTCCTTAAAATGCCTTGTTTGCTGACCTCTCTCGAAAGTATAGTCCAGTTCATGTCCTAACTATGTTTATCTGTCCCTCACTGCTATCGCCTCTCACCTCTCTTATCTCTCTCTCTCATTCCATTCTCTTTTCCCCTTCGAACCACCACAAGCCTTACAATGTGATACTGTACCTGATTCATATGTTCAACACATCTGTACCACTTTCGCCTTCCTATTTAGGATACACACTTATGTTCTCTGTCTCTCCTGGTCTGTGTGAACATATCAGCTGATTCAAGCACATTGCATTATGCTCATGTTCTTTACTTTAATCTTATCGGGTTTTGTCTGGAATCTCCTTCGCTTAGGTCTCCAACCTAAGTCATCTGAATTGTCTCTAAGTCTGAGCACTCCTTAGCCTTAGTCTCTATTCTTTATTGTCTTTGAGTTTACGGAACAAGTACAGGTACCTAGGAATTTTATATGAAAGGAATAGCTATGGAGATGGAAGGGATAGGATAAACATGCAGCAGACATGTAATAAGACTGCACTTCAGTTTACAAAACATAACGTACCAGCGAGACTGGATGGACATTGGATGGATGGTGAATCTTGCTTGAGGATTCCAAATGGGTTCACGGAGATTGCTGAAGATCACCGCTTCATAGGAAAGTTGCCGCAGTACAGCTGCTAAGCTGCAACGAGGCTTCTGGAGTGTGGAACAATACCATTAGATAGGGGTAACACATGGTAAACATCACTGCAAGGGACAGTGAAGCCGAGAGGTAAGGATAATGATAGCCATGTGACACCTATACAAAAATGTGCCATTTCAAGCTCACCGTGAGTTTGCTCGTCACACTGAACCTATGGTTCAGTTCAGCCATTTGGTCAAACCCTGGACTGAACATCTCTGAATGCGTTCGTGAGTTTATATTATATTGCCCATCTCATCCTCATGTCATTGCATTTGATTTTGATTTTTTAAAATTATTTACTGCAAACTATTAACTTGAATAAATCTTTTGTGTCAAGTTTTAATAGGGGGCAACAGTATTAAGTTGTCACACGACAAAATCATGCAAGTGTCCCATCTCCCATCTCTCATCTCCCATCTCCTGTTACTGGTCTCCTGTCTCTCATTTCCTCTTACCAGTCTGCTGTCTCCCATCTCCTGTCTTCCATCTTGTGTCTCCCATCTCCCGTCTCCTGTCTCCTGTCTCCTGTCTCCCGTCTCCCGTCTCCCGTCTCCCGTCTCCCGTCTCCCGTCTCCCGTCTCCCGTCTCCCGTCTCCCGTCTCCCGTCTCCCGTCTCCCGTCTCCCATCTCCCGTCTCCCGTCTCCCGTCTCCCATCTCCCGTCTCCCGTCTCCCATCTCCCGTCTCCCGTCTCCCGTCTCCCGTCTCCCGTCTCCCGTCTCCCGTCTCCCGTCTCCCGTCTCCCGTCTCCCGTCTCCCGTCTCCCGTCTCCCATCTCCCGTCTCCTGTCTCCCGTCTCCCACCTCCTGTCTTCCATGCCTTCATTCTCTCCTCCCCATGCTCTTCTGTCCCCCCAACTCTCCATCCTAATGATCATAGCAGCTTTTTAAACAAATAACATGATTTTTCAAATGACAAAGTTCAGATTCTTTGATAGGCAAAATATAATCAATCTAAGAGAAATTTATCAGAAGATTTTTTCTAAGGGTGAGGGAGGTCACTGGCAACTTCCAACCTGGTATTGGTGCCTGATGGAGTAGCTTATCATAGGTATCAACCTGTTCCTGACAACTTGACCATGCCTTTTGATGGCGCCACCACTCCTTCCAGCCCCTGATGAGTTCCGTCTGTTTTTACCTATCAGCCATCTTCTGCAATTGCACTCATTTTTTGCTTGCCCACCTTTTTTGCTTTCCACTCCTTTGCACTCCTTTTTGGCTTCACTTTTGGCTTCACACTCCCTTTGGCTCCCTGGCCTTGGCTCCATCCTAATAATTTTGGTTTTACCCCAGCTTCAGACAACCCATGGGAAATTTGACCAGCTGCGCAGTCACATGACCAAATCATGCCATCACGCAATCACACAATGGGACAACAGTGTATTAAATCGGCACTCAAAAAAACCACATGAGAAATTAAGCAAGCTAACTGAAACGCACGTGAGCATAAGCGAAAACCACATGGCCCTACACGACGTATGCAAAAGCCATGCAAGCTAGCGACAAATTTCACACCTTTCCCCCCTTACTTCTTAGATTGTGAAGCTCAGAGCCTGCAGGTCTTGTGATTTGCCTGAGAACCTATCAATGTACGAACCCCTTGAAGCTGTCCAGGAATACACCAAGAAACAACCAATGGAGGCTAAGTTTGAAGTTTGCAAGTCAGTTCATAGGCAGTGTAATGCCAAGGAAGCTTCACTGGTTACATGATCTACTGCAATGAAGGTAGTGAGAGGACTCAGAGGAGGGGGTTTATGCAGAGCACAATATAATTAGTGTTTTGAACATGTCCGAAGGCATGACTCACCATGGAGTAAATATCAATGTTGCATCAACATTGCACAGGGGCTAAGACCAGTTAAGATAAACCTCTAAGGAAACCATCCATGAGTGGATGTCAAGGTGTGTTCCGATAAAAAAAATGCTGTCATCAGCAGCTTTTGAACCTACACAGGAAAGAGAAACAGATTTTGATTCTGTTGTGGTAACCATCAGGCTAACATTAGTTAGAATGAACTGCTAAAAACCCATCACAGGTGAATATTAAGGTGTGTTCTGATAGAAAAACCTTGTCATCCACAGCTTTCGAACCTTCACAGTCCAAGAGAAACAGATTTTGAATCTGTCATGGCAACCACCAGGTGACCACCAGCTATGCTGAACTTTGAAAGAAACTGTCCATGAGTGATCATCAAGTGTGTTCTGATAGAAAAAACCTCTTCATCAGCAGGTTTTGAACATGCACAGTTTAAGATAAACAGATTTGGATTCTGTTGTGGCAACCGCCTAGCTAAGACCAGTTACAATGAACTTCTAAAGAAGCCATCCATGAGTGAATGTCAAGGTGTGTTTCAATAGAAAAAAACCTTGTCATCAGCAGGTTTCCAACTTGCACAGTCCAAGAGAAACAGATTTTGATTCTGTTGTGGCAACCACCTGACTAAGACCAGTTGCGGTGAACTTCTGAAGAAACCATCCATGAATGAATGTCAAAGTGCGTTCTGATAGAAAAAAACTATAGTTCAGCAGGTTTCAAACCTGCATAGTCCAATAGAAACAGATTTCGAATCTGTTGTGGTAACCACACTAGCCAGGCTAAATTCTTTAACTCCCACTTGATGACTCATCCTAAGTTGAAAACTTATGGGGCCCCCGATTGACACTCCCCGAAAAGATGACATGGACAGTAAAGTCCGAGTCTGAACATCTAGATGATAGAATTGCCCTGACGTGGGACGAAGGCTAAGATAATTCTAATACATCATCATTAGCAGCAAGTTCAATGTGATTGGCATTACCACTACATATACACGGAGTTTCTGGAAACACAGAAGAAAATGAGCAGACACTAGAAAACGAGGGCAGTAAAACACTATCACCACCTTGAAGGCCAGACATGGAGGATTGGAGACGGTAGTCTCATCTTCCCACAAAATGGTGGTCATGTGGCAATGCAATTTATCCCAAGCATGACATCAACACCTCACACGACCTCAAACTCGACATTGGTAGTGAGAACATGGCAATAAATCACCGAGGCCATGGGGATTTTAGCGAAACGCAAACTTGGGCCCAAATGGCTGAGCGAATGAGCAATTGAAGAAGATGAGAGAAGAATACCATTCAAGGACAAGAGCAACAGACACAGGAAGACAATCGATTTGAATGAAGTCCCAGTGGTAAAACACAATATAACCCACTCCCTGATGGTAGCGGGAATAAATCTACATGACACATTAGCACAGGGTGTTTGGAAACCAATGCAAGCACTTACCTTACTGGGAAGGTTCTGAGAAGTGGAAGCCTTGGAAGTAGAGCACGGTGGCCTGGCTTTCCATAGAGCAGCAGTATTCATACGAATCTCTGCTCTCTTCTGCACACAACAGGGGCAACAAGGGTCAGTACAGATACGGACAAAGTTTGCAAGCCGTCGTGATAATATTGATGGTCATGATGAGACCATACATGATTGTCATGCTGTCTCAAAGCCATATTAAATGCGGCAGAAGCAGAAAAGACAGTGGGTATACTTCAGGCTAGATAGACTGGTCGAAATGTCTGTTGAGAATTATACCAACTGTCGATAGTAGGTGTTACGACCATGCAAAACCGGAGATTAGTAAGAAGTCCTGGTCTTACATGGGGTTGTACTGGAGGGTTGTAAAGTCAAAGGGGCTTGGCCTCAGCTCGTACGCTGTGCCCCTTACCCGAGTATGTGCCCTTAATTTCGGATGAAGTCCAAGGGAGAGTTCTGGTGAAGTCCGGATGGAGGGTCCGGACGAACTCTAAGGCAGGATAGCTCAACAGAGCTCCGATGGACTTCCAGATGAGTGCGGGAATGCGCCGGAACTATTTCCGGAAGGTAGGGAGTAATGGTAACACTACTGGAACAAGCTCCAAGTAGGACGGATGAAGGATGGACCACTGGACAAAGTCCAGGGCAGGATAGGAGCAGAGCTCCAGAGGGAAAGATTATCCATAGATGTCAGAGGATAGGATAGGATGGATCCGGAGGACTAGGGGTCCGAAGGTCTGGAGCTCAGAGGAGCAGAGGAGCAGAGGAGCAGAGGAGCAGAGGAGCAGAGGAGCAGAGGAGCAGAGGAGCAGAGGAGCGGATGATCGGATGATCGGACGATCGGATGAGCATAGCTCTATGGATCTTAGAGGAAGTGTTGGCTACTAGAGAGGAGTAGGTCCGGATATGGTGTAGAGATAGTATAGACTATTCTATAAGACTACCAAAGGTAGAGTCAGAGGTGAAACATATGATAGACGGAGATGGACGAAGTCCGAAAAGATTATAGGATATAGGATCAAAGCTCTGGCCTAGGGAGTGATCCCATAGGCCTGAGTTTGGAAGCTTACAAGGGCCGGAGCCCAAGTGCAAGAATGGGAACGGAGTTATATAGACATGATAACAGGATACAGAGTAATCAAAGGAATATACAGAAGTAGGAACAATAAATAAGACTAAGGTCTGCAGGAGTTGTACTACAAGTTTATATACTGTAGGTAGCATGCCGGAAGGCAAGCAAGGATAGTCCGAGGCTATGTTTGAGGCATTCGGAACACAAGGCTATGAACTCAGAAATAAGACTTGTATGAAATATCTTATCAAGACGGAAGTCAAGATAACTGAAAGCCAGAGGTGCAGAGATAACCGAAAGCCGGACACAGGTATTAACCTAAAAGGAGTAACGCGCAGGTGCGCGGGAATAGTTTCGGATATGAGCATGGATTGGATATGGACACGGATCGGATATGGACATGGATCGGATGAGTGGATCAGATCAGATGGATGGACTGAGTCGGATATGGATATGGATTAGATATGGATGGATGTTGATTGGGTGTCCAGATGTCCATGGATCAGACCTGAATGTACGGTATATGACAGTAGGAATGCGTGCAGGACCAAATATCAACTCCACGGTAACCCCATTATGATTGGAAACAAAACGCAGCACAATGCAGTCATGCAGAAAAGACGATAGCATGGAGAAATCTCGACTCATCATTAACATAAATGACAGTAGGAATATCAGTGAAGGGTCCAATGACTTGATAACAACTAAAGGTACAGTCGACGATTAAGATCAACATACGCAGTGAGAAACACAACACCGACTACTGTCATAGTGGGAATGAAGCACTGTGCAGCCTGAGTGAGTCACATATCCTGGAGGGTCATGGCTGCTCAGTGAGCTCAGGGAAGGAATCTGACGGATAGATTCATTCGCCACTAATGTTGTGATATCGACAAAATTCCCAGTCTTCAGTTCCTGTAAAGCACACTTGATGGCGGCAGCGGACATGCAAAAAGACTCTTGAGGCTTTTGAGGTGCTCATAGAGCTTGAGTTCTTTTATGGTATTCAAAAGAACATCCCATACCACATAGTTTTTGAGGAAGTGAAGGATTCTGTTCTTGTCCTTACCGAAAACATACCTGGGTGGGAATATCGTATCGTCGAGGAGGTTCTCAACCTCTGCTGCCTGGTAATCTGGTTTGGGAGTTGTCGACTGTGGTGGAGGATGCAGGTGGAACCCACGCTGTACACCGGCGTGTGCATGCCTCTTGCATGTCTGCATGATAGACCTGCAGGTATCTGACAGTATCACATACAGCATCTTCCAATTTAAGGCAGCCCATTTTTTCTCAAATGCCTCTGATGCACAACCAAAAAATTCAGTCATTATCAGAAAGTTGTAACATTGACTTGCCTTGACTATATTCTGCTATTGCAGAATTTTCTAGCTGACGTTCAACTACCTGCTCCCTGTCCATCCCTGTCGATAAAGAGAGCTCGTTCACTGCATAATATATCATTTTATTTTGAGTGGACTCAATGATTCGCTTGTGCCTAATATTTGACGGATTGTATAGAAGCTCTGACATGCTGGGTTGGGGTGCGGACGGTGTGGATATGGTGGTAGGCTGGGGGGGAGCTGCCATTGATGGTAACAATTCCGATCCCTGGGACTGCAAATCTGACCCCTTCTGAACTCTTCTCTATGGCTAGTTCATCATTGATTTATCACTGTAATTAATGTCAGTCACCCACCGCCTTCTTTGGGGGCAGCCACTGGTATTGGTGAAACGTCACAGGAGTACATTTTTTTACATCTCGCTGATTGCGGCTAGCATCTTGACTTGAGCTAGCAGTATCCTCTGCATCATATATCTCCTTGTGAGGAGGATACTCCTTGCTACCTGACGGTAATAGGGCATCCTCATTCTTGGTGAGCAATGGTTGGTTGTATCCTTGAAAGAAGGAACCAAGATGATCGGGAACATGAAACAGGTGGCCTGGTCGCCCCAAAGTCGAGTAATGATAATTTGAGTTTGCAATGACAGGAGCTGTGACCGCAATTATTGATTCAAGGCGAGCACTAAGATTTCCCTGCGGATACATGAGCCCAGCCTCCGAGTCTGGCTGAAATTGATTGTGCACAGCACCACCAGAGGCAGGTGCCATGACATGACTATGAGGGTGAGAGTGTGATTGTGGATTTGGGTACATGTTACTGCTACCGTGAGGCAGTAGGGGCTGTGGGGGCATGCTCATAGTAGAAGGTGGAGGATTGAGATGGTCACCTGGCCCAAGCTCACGATGGAATGACCAGTGATTCTGAAAACCATTGTCAAATGCAAGGGTAGGCTCGGAGCCAAGCTCAGAGGGCGGATGATGCTGCATCATGAGACCATCAGGATGATCATGATATCCGTCATCAGTGTGCAGTGCCATAGCATACTGATCATTGAAGGTGCCGTCGAAGTCAACTGTAACATGGGTGCCATCGAAGAAATGATTGTGGTAAACATCGTCATTCATCGGAAGTGGCAGTTGGCCAGAGGGCTGCATTGCAACAGTTTGTTAGTAGATCACAAAGTCAGAAGATCTGCACACTGAGCAGGGTGAGTCAGACCCCGGCTCAATGTCCAGATTACTGCAACAAGTTGCGATTTATGAAGCGGTTTGAATTGAATAATCCGATATTGATTGCCAAAAAAGGTCATAACATGTAATACATACTGGTCAACCATTATGTGCTCCACGCTAGCTTCTCAATGCCAAAACTGGCAATTTCCTGAGCCTACTGAAAGTTAGGGATGTGAATTGACAAGGTCTAGTGAGGTCTGGGATGTGCTTGAAGATTGCTCATAGATAATTAATTACTAGGTGTTGGCGCTGCTCGCCATAAGGTTTAATAGTTAGGTGAGGTCTCGTGCGGCGCTTAACAGTGCTCGGATCCCAAGTGGTTGTAATTGAGCAGCACTATTCCCGATGCCTGGTCATGTAGGTGTGCTCAATTCTTACGAACCAGTGAGACTCCATTTGGACTGCCGAAGTCACTCAAGCGAACACACCAAAGTGAACAATTGACTTCAAAGTTTACAGCTGTTTTCATGAACATGTGGAATTGCAAAAGTTGAAACTCGCACATCGGAAATGCGCGGCCAGGACCTCATAAGCACTTGAGGCAATACAGTGCTGAACAGTGAACACTCACTGTCACAGTTAGTATGCCACTATGCACTGTTTGAGCAGACTTGAAAGCTTGAATTCCTATTATACGTTAACATGGGCATTCTGTCAAGCATATATGCCATCTGCTTGGGGTCAAGATGACTCTCGTATACAAAGTCTTGCAACTTTTTCAAGTTCCCTTAGTTTCACAGTACCACTGCAGCAATCAAGGCCGGCGTCGCAGCCTCACTGTTAACGACATCGCATTCATTACAACCATCCTCCGTCATCATCCCACCATCTATCTTGATGAGCTACAACATGAACTACACTCTCACCATTAGGGTATAACATGGGTACGGGCCACACTGCGGGTATGGGGGTCACAGGTATGGTGGGTACGGGTATGGTGTAGAGATGTGCTACTGTGGTCATACCATACCCATCAGCACGGTATACGGGTATGTTCACGGGTAGGTGCATTATCTCCAAATGTTGTCCGCAGTGCCATATAATGGACATGACAGGATTCACCACCCACTATGATCCTTATGTTTCGGAGGCCATTGACTGCAACAGTGACCCACCTCTATCCTATTTCTCGCTGCTTCAATATCCCTACCAGTTCGTATTCTTCCGTCTCGGTGACACATTACTACTACTGATTACAACTTGGTGATTCAACAGTATAAAGTAAGGTATGCAGGCTCTACGTTTCTCAATCGTCCCACTTGCTCCATTGTCATGGTTAACCAGCCTACTGCCAATGACACTGCCTTGCTTGCTGGGTCTGCCTTGGTGCATTCAGATGTATTGTCGTCTCCACAGTCCATAGCAGATAATCAAAATGGTGTTAAGCTGATTCTTCCACAGGTCAAAGCAACCCCATCTGAGTTGCACTCTGCTGCACCGGAAGTCATTGATGTTGATGAAAATAATACAGCTCCTGCTGCTAAACAGGATGACGAAGCTGATCTAGGTAGGTGAACTTATTGCTTGTGTCTATGTGGACCTTGATACCAGCTTATGTCTTGCACTATAGCTACATCAACTGCAGTTGAACATGTATTTTCGCAAGGCTGGCACCTTCTACACTTCACTCAAAACTGTTTGTCTCCGTCATCAACCCGTGCATTCCTGTCTTGGCTCATGGCTCTGCTGTGATCTGCTAGCACCTGAGGACCTTACTAATATCATGAAGTCCTTGAAGAAAAGAAAACAAGAGGACAAGAGTATTGGGTGAGGGTATTAGACCTACATAGTACTGCTACTTCTTGTATGTGTACCCACAGGTAAATGCAACACCACGGGTTAGTACGGTAATACCGTACCCCTACCCACACGGGTACAGTGTTGATCTTCTGACCTGCGGGTATACCCATGCTATACCCTACTTGCCATGGTGTGTTTGTGTCCATACCAACACTTTTTCGCACATTTCGTCGACTGCATGTCAATCGCAAGTGTATTTTGGCATATGCTCTTGAAAGGAACAAAGAACTACATGCCATTTTCATGAATAGTATTGCTGAGATAGCACCTGACCCGTAAATGTTGATGTTTGGAGACGAGGCTGCAAAAGATGAAAGAACAATCATTCAATGCCATGGGAGATCAAAAATTGGAATAAGGTACATCAAACTTTGCTTCTATTACTTGAAACCATACTTTTCCTCTCAGTAACCCTGTATTGTGACTTGCCATGTTTTGCGAGGATGATAGTCAGAAATTCGAGGTAGTTGGGCTCAGAGATTTGAAATACAAGTTCCTTGACTTTGTAGACTTGACTTCCTCAGACTTTGCTTTGCCATTAGTTTCAGTAGTAGTCTTTGTGTATGTATCAAGATGGACAATGAATGTAGCTTTAAATTGAGGTATCTCAATGAAGGGTGATGGCGACAACATCGTCTTTTAGCGAAGCACTCTGAATTGGTGTTGAATTTGTAGTGCTGTGGGCAGAAATATTTTGGAGCGAGTCCTGCCAAAAAAAACGGCAGAACGGTATTCGGCAGAATGGCAAAAATCGGCAGAATTGTTTTGAGTGTTTTCATGAGTAGTTCAAGATCATGGCAAAGATATTATCTAAAACTATTGCATAGACGCTACACCCTCCGACGACAACAGTGCATCAATGTTCCAGACTAGGGTACGGACAATAAGTCAACTTACTGTTATTAACCTGTGTTAAAAAGCAAGCAGTTGCGTAGGGTTATTTACAAGCATGTTATTAACAGTCATGTGACCAAAAAATGATGATTTTTGCTGTAGCTACTACCAAAATTTTCTGCCCCACTCAGTGTCCTTGTCCTCTAGGTCAGCATCATCCTCAGTAGCATCACCACCCAGGCCGTTGATAGGACTTTCCTTGCATTCATCAGACAATGCTTTGGTGACAATTGGTGTATGAAGGTTTGCATCTACTTCAATGTTGAAGGCTTAATCCTGCGCTGGTTCGGCTGCTAGCTTCTCATCAAGCCATGTGTCTTTTTCATCTTCGAGAATTTCTTCCTGCTCATCTGTGCCTACAGATAGATAGCTGCCAGTAGGCTTGTGGCTTTGATGAGCAGCTGGTTCTTTGGGTGTTGAAATGATGGAGTCGAGATTGCTGAATGAAATGTCTGGGTGCCATCTTTCAACCATTTTCTAAGAGACGTGAGTTGTCAATACAGGCCACTGAATAGGACACTGACCTTTGGATCATACATATGCCATTGTCAAATCTGAGTCATGTCCACCAGTGTCCGGACATGTTGACAGTTCCTGGCTGCTGTATTCATCCTTGTGAATACTGACATTGTTCATTCCTCGGGTATAGATGAGGGCTTGATTGAATGAAGTTTTTCTGTGATACTCTGGAGATAAAGCCTGAGTTACAAGTAGTCAGGATTGGCTGAAACTCACAGCAAGTATGCAACCTTCAGGTATCTTCATTAAGTGAGTCCAGTATGAGAGGATGCCCTGATCAGCATCTACCATCACATCATGGTCAGCCAACTGTTTTGCCATTGGTATTTTTCTGCTTCTTTGGCTCAATATCCACTAGTTGCCCCCTGAACTGAGGTTCTGCAGTGTCGGAATCATCATCAAGCATGTCGACCTTTATTTTCGGGTAAGTAAACTCGACTGAAGATCAAGTTGATTGGCAACTCACATGACTTTGCTTCTTCTTGAGCATGAATATTGGTGCAATGGACTCATGGGGTAGTATAGTAGGCAGAACAGGCAGAACAGACACAGATGTAAACACTGGCGGTGATGGTATAGTAGATGAAAGTGGTGTAATGGATACTGATGTTGGTGGTAGTGATGGCAATTGTGATGACATGACATGATGCTCGATAATGGCATTTCCATAATGCAAACGTGCAAGATCTGTGTCAGAAGATGATAATAGAGGGAACTTTGTTGGTTGGACGAAATGAGCAAGGGCATTGACAGCTAAGTCTTCATTCAGCATTCAAGTGTTTACAAAAGTCTTATGTACCTTACATAATGTATGTTTATCCATTACATATTATTTATTTATTTATTCACACAATGCAGGTGACTTATTTGCAACAACTGCACAAACAATTTTTGATAGCATTTGATGTCTACTTGAATATTCTATGATGTGTGCCCCTGTGCATTGATCGTCACTTGACAGGGATCATGAGAACTGGCCGATGTCTAGCGCATGTCCATGCTGTACATTTGAGGTGAGTCTTGGAAAGTGTGTACATCCTCAATATCATTACTGATGTGCATAACGTAAAGCAACCGAATGAGCCGATTTTAATACCATGGCACCTTCACTGCATGGATGGGAATTTCTCTGCAAAATAACTGGATGTCTCAGGAACATCTGACTCATGTATATTCTGCAGTTGCTACTTCATCCCTTGGGCCGACGTCGAGCACTTCAAGGATGATGTAAATAAGTGTCCTGCACCAAGAACTGGACAGCTGCCAAAGCTGTCGAAGAAAAGAAGGTTATGGTATTTGATCAGGTGGGCATTTTTCTTGTTGCTTGCCATCATGGGTTTATTGAATGTGTCACAGAGATGGCATGCAGTGGCAAGCTGTATGTTACTATTTTGTTGCTACATTTACTTAATTCAATTTATTGTTGCCAGTGCAAAATATGGACTTGCTGCTGTCAATAAGGTTCTTGATGTATGTGGAATTGACCAAGCAATTGGTCATGACATCGTGTGTTCTTCAAGGAAAACCATTGCTACTAGCTCGCTTGGATGCAAAGCAAAGGAACTATGTCTACAACTTGTCGTCAATGAATTCCATGGGTTTTCCCACAACCGCCGCTGTCAACTTGAAAACCACCCTTCGTATTTGGCTGGCCTTGGCATTGAAGATTTGTTAGTATAGTTAAATCCAAGTCAAACCAGTGAGCTAAAGTGGCGTCGTAGTCAGCAGTAAGTTGCCGCAGTCATAAACATAGTGCAAGGCACTGCGGTATGAGGCAACATGTAATAAGACTTGCTGTGGAATCAGGAATAATGAACATAAAACAAACGACGCACCAAATGGAGCTATGTGGATATGGCAAGGACATGGAAGGACATCGGTATGTGGAATGAGGTGCGGTAGTCGGTATGGTGTGCGGTAAATGTGGGATGCCACCAGTAATGCTAAAGGGGTAAGATGGCCATGGACAAGTGGTAAATCCTATAGGTGTGAGACGAGTGTCAAAAGATGGGGTTTTAAGCCCAGCACCAATATGTTCGTTACAGCACTCAAGTATAGTAACTACTGTATGTAAACATAGCGTGAGGTGGCTGCAGCACGAGGCAACATGTAATAAGACTTGCTGTGGAATCAGTGATAACAAATATAAAACAAACAACGCACCAAATGGAGCTATGCGGACGCAGCAAGGACATGGGAGGACATTAGTATGTGGAACATGGTGCAGCAGTCGGTATGGTGTGCGATAAGCGTGAGATACCGCTGGCAATGCTAAAGGAGTAAGACAGCTTTTGGACTGGTGGAGATTCCTATAGATGTGAGACATGCACCAAAAGATAGGGTTTTAAGGCCAGCGCCAATATGTTCATTACACCACACTCCTGGAGCTGCCATGGTACACAGAACTTGATGCCATTTGGCACTCTAATCCGTCCATGGCCACAAAGGTGCACTCATCAAGACCTGGTATCAACCATGCAGATGCCTTCTACTCCCTCATTCGACCACATGGTGGGGCTGGTCCCTTGATGTACTATGGCCCTATTCAGCACTCAACACACACTCCCAATGTCTCAGACCCTCTGTCTGCCTACCAACATGGGCCACACCTGCATCAAGATGAAAATGTGTTTGCTGGTGGTATGTACCCACCAGCAACACACGATTATTTGCAATGCTCTGCTCTCCCTCCTGCCTTACCATTGCATTTGCTTGCTCCCCCCTTACCATTGCATTTGCTTGCCCTCCCTTACCTTTGCATTTGCTCACTCCTCCCTTACCATTGCATTCGCCCCCTTACATGCCTGATGTTTACCTTCCTGGCCTTCCATCAGATGACAATGACAACATTGCTGATGACTATAGTCCATTGCATTCCCCCTTGGGGAATGCAATGGACCACATTGAGGGTGACAACAACAACAACATGATGCTTGGTAGCCCTTCCCCAGTTGCAGGGAAGAAGCATCAACTCCCTTCATCACCCTCTCCTCCTCCCTCCCCTCCAAAACCATTTGTCATGCCATTGAGAACTCCGGCATCGACATACAACAACCGCTTGGCATTTGGCATCCAAAAGCCATAAAGCCATGGGGAGCGAGGCAGAGTGCCATCAGTGATATCACACAGCACGTCAATGCCCTCATCAATGACACGCAACACCACTTCATCATTGGAATACCATATCTCCCTGACACCTCAGACGTCACTTCCAAATAGCGCTGGCGGCTCAAAGAAGAAAAAGGCCAAGTCAGACATGTCACAGCAGGTGGAGCAGGTGAGGGACGAAATCGAGAGCTTGCACTCTAGCATGATGTCATGCCATGAGGCCAAACATCAATGCTACATCACCAAGTTCAAAAGCAAAAGCGAGCACAATCATGATGTGAAGAAATATGACTGGCTTTGCGCTACCCGGGAGCACAAAGTCTCCTAAGCCATGGTCAGCCATCAGCACCTGCAAGAGGCCAAATATGCCGAGATTCAGCTTCATGAGATGGATATTCGGGTCCAGAAACCCTCCACCTCAAGATCCAGTTCCACCAAATGATGCAGGTGTCATGTACCATACTTCTGATCTCAGATCCAATCAGATCCGATTGATCCTACTTCCATCTGGTCCACAGATCCTGTCCGGATCACCCATCTGAAAGTCCCTACTTCTCGCACTCTAACTCTCTTGTGGACATCTGCATCTACCTCCTTTCGGCAATCCTCCTGTCTCCGGTATTCCGGCTGTATATATTTCCTTCTGCTTATTAATCTGTTACCTGTGTCTCATTTCTGACTTGCACTTACTGATCTGCTGTGCATTAACTAATAGACTTCCATTATACATTGTACATAGCCCTCGGTCCCAGACTCACTGATTATCCATGCTAGTTACTTCCAGTATATAAACCACTTGTAAATCTCCATAGAACCTTAGTTTAAATATCATCTTATATTCTGCTCAATCTATTCCTCCAGACTTGAGTTACTTCCAACTCTGGTCATCTTCCGAGACTTAGGATTGATTCCTATAAGTCTGCATCTCTGACTCTACCCTTGAGTAGTCTACCTCTGTTAGTTTCTAGTTAAGGACTTGCTCCAAGACTAGTCTTATTCCTCATATCACCTCCATGCTCCGGATAACCTTTGGACATGTCATATCCGATACCTTTGGACATCCGGATCCATCACGCAATCACTTCCAGATCTTAAGACGTATAACTACCCTCTGAAATAAGGAGCATTACTCAGGAAAGGGGCACAGTGCACAAACTGAGGCCAAAGCCCTTTGGATCTCTTACCCTTTGAGTACAGTCTTAACAGCAGGCCTCCAAGGCCGCATCAGATGAAGGAACTGGATGAGTTGTTCTGTCATATTGTCACCATCGTCCATCGTCACCGTCATCATCATCTGTATCTGTCGTCATCCATCCCCTTGTCCTGTCTGTGTCATCATCTTATCATCTTATCATTGTTGTCATTGTTGTCATTGTTAGGGGTTGTGTTGTTGTCATCATTTGTTGTTACTCATTTGTTCCATTGAATATGTGCATGTTTTATGTCTTGTGGTACTTTCATTCATTTTACATAGGTATATACATTTGTTGTACAGGTGTATTGGTAGTAGTACATGTTCAAATAAGCATTGTTGTTGGTTATCATCCTTCCCTGCGTTGTGCGCCTGAGTGAGGACTGTCAAAGAGTGCTTCCATCAGCCTTGTACGAGCAGCTTGACCTGGAGTGCCTTCATATGACCTGTCACCAACTACTTCATCACCATCTGGCCTCTCAATCTCTTGATCAATGAAATCTTCCCCCTCTCCACAGGCCCACTTTAGAGAACTCTTATATGTTCCATCCTTCTTGTGATGCTCAATTTCAAAGTGAATGGTCATGTTGTGCAGGATGATGCAATACTTGATCCACTGTACAGCAAAATTAAGGTCTGTCTCAGCCTGGATCCTGAACCGGAGCTCTCGAAGGGACTGGAATTTTCCCTTTATAACAGCAAATGTGTGTTCAACATGAACACGGATCTAAATAATAAAATCAATTTATTAAAATATGGTCCTTCAAAAAAAATACCTTAGAGAGGTGATAATTAAACGACTTCTGGTTTTTTGTCAACTGCCCATTGCAAGGCTTCTTAAATGGGGAAATGCACCATGGCTCCAATGGATATGCACTGTCAGCCCACACCCAATGACCATCAGGTAGAAGGTCAGCATGCTCTTCATAGAGATAAGTAGATCAAAAAGCAAATGCATCATGGACACTCCCAGGATGACCTAGAGAATAATCTACAATGAGAAGGTTATGGGTTAGCGGAATATGAATGGTTCCACCTTAGCAAAGTAAAAAGGCTATGTGCTTGCTATAAGGGAATTACTCGGTAGCCACCATAGACAGTAATGAGACACTTGTCAAAAACGGGGTTTTGATGGTCAGCGTGACTTTGTTTGCCACACTGTACCAACTCACCGAGCTATGTTCCATGAGCTGATATCCATCCATATCCTTGCCTTGTCCATCTAGCTCCATTTGATGCATAGTATACACATGTTTGCCAATCACTGATCCCACTGCGAGCCTTATTACATGTTGCCTTGTGCCACAGCTGCCTGCAGCATTATTACATACCAGCAGTAGTCTTACTGACTCACTACTGATCTTGCCTGAGTATTCTGGTTACATACAATAGAGGATAAAAAGACTTAACAGCTCACCCATATACTTTACCTTTGCATCACTGACCTTCATGTCACCATTTAGTATCTACTTTTTAGTCTGACTTACTATCTAGCTCTGGAACCATCCAGCAGCAGAAGTAGTCTTTTGTTATCATTACTGCTCCTTTATCACTACCACTCACCAACCACTGCCATCTTGCAATTAACCCCTATGTGACTTGACTTCTGACCGATGTAACGAACATATTGGCGCTGGGCTCAAAACCCCACCTTTTGACACTCGTCTCACATCTACAGGAGTTACCACTTGTCCATGGCCATCTTACCCCTTTGGCATTACCAGCAGCATCCCACACTTACCGCACACTGTACCGACTGCCGCACCACATTCCATGTACCGACTTGAACCTGACCATACTAATAGGCATCCGCCTTTAGGGTCGAATGCTCTTGTTCTCACAAGTGAAGCAGACTAGATGGAGCGCAAGACTCACATACTAGTTTAGGCAGTGGTTTATCTACAGCCCAAGCTAGGTTGTATCTTTATACCGACCACTACTTTACCTCTGAAAGTACTGCAATTTACTTTATTGTTTCTTCTTCACCGCTCATACCGAACCACTATCAGTAATTGTACTGCTCATTATCTGTTAGAACACGGAAAATCTCGGCTGCTCAGAAGCCTGGTTTCCTGTGGGTGGTTGTACTAGAGGGTCAGAAGGTCACAGGGGCTTGGCCTCAGCTTGTGCGCTGTGCCCCTTACCTGAGTATGTGCCCTTAATTTCAGATGAAGTCTGAAGGAGAAATCTGGATGGAAAGTCTGGATGAACTCTGAGGCTGGATAGCTTAATAGAGCTCTGAAGGAATGCACCGGAAACTATTCCAGAGGATGGAGAATGATGATAAGACTACTTGGACAAAGTCCAGAATATAATGAATAGAAGACAGACTGCCAGACAAAGCCCAGGCCAGAATAGGAGCAAAGCTCCAGAGAGAAAGATAATCCACAGGAGTCAGAGGACAGGATAAGATAGATCTGGAGGTCCAGAGTTTGGAGGAGCAGATGATCAGATGAGCAGAGCTCTGTATATCTGAGGTGAGGTATTGAACTACTATATAGGAGTAGGTTCAGATATAGTGTCTGAGTGTACTAAATCTCATCAACCATCTGTTGAAAATGAAGATGATGGCCACATACACCTTGCAGGTATAGGCGCAACAGGCCCCATTGAACATGACCTTCCACAGTCACTGCCAGAAGCCTTTACCCATACAGATGGACATCTGTGGCACTCCACCCTGGAGGAAGAATTGTGAAGTCTGAACTCCAATCAGGTTTATGAAACAGTGCCAATTCCTGAAGGCATCAAACCCATCACCTCCAAGCCCATCTTTTTCATCAAACTTGATCAAAACAGTAATGTCAATCACTACAAACTCCACATATTTGTGTGTCGCTTCACACAGCATGAAGGTGTGGATTACCAGGAGTTTTTGCCCCTGTTGCAAACCTGGAATCTATCTGCATCATCATGTCATTGGCTGCAAAACACAACTTCAAACTTGATCGGATGGATGTCTCCACAGTATACTTAAATGGTAAATTGAAAGAGCAACTCTACCTACTTCCACCTGAAGGCAATCCAATCCAACTAGGGCACTGCTGGAAATTGAAGTACTCACTGTATGGTCCAAAATAATTAGGGTGCACCTGGAACAAGACTCTTGATCACAAACTTGGCAAGATAGGCTTTACATGATTGGATGCAGAAATGTGTCTGTATGTTTTGTATGAAAAAAAGCAAGTTTGTTTCCTAGTCATCTATGTTGATGACCTGCTACTTGCTGCATCCATAAGCACCTTCATGGACTCTGTAAAGTGCAAGCTCTCAGCACAATTCAAGATGCATGATCTAGGAGAAGCAAAGTTTATCCTCGGCATCGAGATTCAATGCAACCGCAAAGCATGCAAAATTATGCTTAGGCAGCACCAATACATAGACACTGTCTTGCAGCACACTAGTATGGCTGAATGCAAACCTATCTGGACCCCAATGGTGCATGGACTCAAATTCACCATAGACCAGGAAGGAGACAACTCCACACACCATGAGATCATAATTGAAGATCACAAAGTATCATACCTATCTGTCATTGGCTCACTCATGTATGCCATGCTTGGCATGCACCCTAACATTGCATATGCAGTGGAAGTACTTGGCCACTTCAGTGCTGTGCCTAAATCCTCACATTGGGAAGCTGCAAAGTGCATACTCCACTACCTCAAAGCCACATGTGACATGAAACTATCCTATGATGGAACTGATGTGTCAATGGATATGGATTTCCATGGCTATTCAGATGCAGACTGGTCTGGCAAGTTAGATACCTCGTGCTCCACATCAGGTTACACCTCCATCACCAATCATGGCACCATATATTGGGCAAGCAAATGACAAAGCATAGTAGCACTATCCACCACTGAATCTGAATACATTGGACTCAGCAATGCAGGACAGCATCTCGCCTGACTTCATATATTTTGTGCTGAAGTTGGTCAAAAGCAAGGCACACCCATGACAGAGTAAATAGAGTCTGGAGTAAGTAGCTATACACTATGCTATCATTTCTATGGATGAGTATTACTCTGCTCCAAAAGTCCAGTAATTAAAAAGGAGTAACCTAATCCAGTGTAAAGATACAACCTAGCCTGAGCTGTAGATAAACTATGACCTAAGCTAGTATGTGAGTCTTGCGCTCCTCCTAGTCTGCTTCACTTTCTAAGGCAAGAATGTTCAACCCTAAAGGGGGATGGCTGTTAGTATAGTCAAGTTACTGTCAAACCAATGTGTAAGAATGGTGTTGTGATCAGCAGTAAGTTGCCACAGTCAGCAATGATGCTGCCAGAACTAGTGTCATAAGTAGTGGTGGTAGCAGTGACTATAACAATGCCAATGAGTAGCATCGAGTGAGCAACAGTGAGCGGTAATGTCAGCAGTAGCAGTACAGTGCGAGCAGTGCAGAAGAAACAATGAAGTAAGCCACAATACTTTCAGCAGTAAAGTAGCGGCGTGTGTGAAGTCAAGTCAAAAATAGGGGTCATTAGTTCAGCAGTGTGCCAGCAGTAACAGTGAACGAGTGATATCAATTAATGAGCGGTAAAGAAACTAAAGACTAAGTCTACTTGTTAAGACTGTACTCAAAGGGTAAAAGATCCGAAGGGCTTTGGCCTCAGTTTGTGCACTGTGCCCCTTTCCCGAGTAATGCCCCTTATTTCAGAGAGTAGGTATACGTCCAGAGATCCGGAAGGAGTTGCATGATGGATCCGGGCATTCAAAGGTATCGGATATGATATGTCTGAAGGTTATCCAGAGCGTAGGGATGGAACGAGGATTAAGGCTAGTTTTGGAATGAGTTCCTAACTAGAAACTAACAGAGGTAGACTATCCGAAGATAGAGTCGGGGATATAGACTAAAGGAATCAATCCCAAGTCTCAGAAGATGACTTAGAGTGGAAAGTGACTCAAGTCCAGAAGAAGCAGAATGAGCAGAATCTAAGATGATATTTGAACTAAGGTTCTATGGAGATCTATAAGTGGTTTATATACTGTAAGTATCTAATATGGATAATCAATGAGTCCGGGACCGAGGGCTATGTACGAAGTGTAACGGAAGTCTATTAGTTAATGCGCAGTGGATCAGTAAGCACGAATCAGAAATGAAACACAGGTAACGGATCAGTGACACAGGACAGAAGTATACACAGCCAGGATACCGGAAACAGGAGGAATGACAAAAAAGGAGATAGACGCAGATATACACAAGGGAGTTAGAGTGCGAGAAGTGGGCACATTCGGATGGGCGATCCGGACAGGATCTGTGGACCGGACAGAAGTAGGGTCGATCGGATCTGAGATTGGAAATATGGTATGTGACACTACTACTGGGTGGTTCCAGAGCTAGACACTAATCCTGACCTATAGTATGGTGGAAATAAGGTACTGTAATGTGTGGGCTATCAAGTGCTTATATCCTATTTCATATGTACTCGGAATGCGTTAGGTGAGATCAGTAGCACTTGAGTGAGGTGACCGCCAGTATGTAACATAGCGTGAGGCAGCTGCAGCATGAGGCAACATGTAATAAGGCTTGCCATGGAATCAGTGATAAATGGGCATGTACAAGCTACGCACCAAATGGAGCTACCAAGTGCAGGTAGCTGGGCAGTCAATGGTGCGGTGCGGGTTGCGGCCAAGGCAGACTGCGCAGCAGGGAAGTGGTTCAAGGCAGGAGCCAGGCCAGGAGGGTTTTGCCCTTTTGCTTGGTCTGACATTGCTGGGCAGTGAGGGCAAGCATTTCTGCCCACTGGTAGCACAATGGCTCTGGGGTCTGGCTGTGCCAGGTGCTGAGGAGACTGTAGCATGGGGCTGACAGATGTAGTGCGACAGGGAGTGTCAATTTGGCATGTGATATGCCACAAGTGGGGTGGCACATGGAAAAGGTGGGCAGTGCATGATGAAAGCCAGTCCAAGCCATGTGGGACATGTTGCCTGGGGGGGTTTGTTTAGACGTATTGCCAAATGGAGTGGTAAGGTTGGGGTAGGAAGAGGGAGGGGGAAGGTGAATGAGAGCTAATTTTGTGAGCAAGCAGAAGCATTGATTAAAGGAACAAGGTACATACCTTTATCGCTGCTGCGAACTGCATATTTGCAAGGGAGGATGACAGGGTTGGAAGGTATATCAGCATCTCATACTGGAGCATATTTGGACTTATTCTTCTTTCGCTCTTCAGGCAGTTTGCTTCAGCTGTACATCTCTCTTCTTCAAGCCTGGCAGCCCAAAGGTTAGCTAGAAGTTCAGCTGCTTGGTCATCATAAATTGTATCATTGGTGAGATGAGCCCAAGCTGCGGCCTGTTCTTCTGTTCTAAAGTCTGGAATAACAGCAAGGTTGGAGTCTTCAGCTATGAGTGGCATGGTCTGAAGGCTCAAAGTTTGTGAAAAAATGAGAAAAGCAGAGAGAAATGGATGTGCAGGTCAACTGCGCTATACAACTGACACATGACTGACTTGGTAAGATACAAGGAACCCTGCACCACATTGCTTACTCATGCATAGACTAACTTCTGCGCTAGCCTCGTGCCTCGGTTAGCACAGAAAACCACCTATCACATACTTGGAGAAGTTTCGTTGTTCCAGCTTCCATTGGAGAATATGTAGGACTACCCAGCCATTGCAACATGCTGGCATTGTTGAAAATTGGCACGTACGCAGTGTTATGAAATCTATAACATTAAATAATTATCACCAGCTAGTGATCAAGTCTGTCCGGTACCCTATCAGTTCAATCATCATTCGCCTACTACAGTAATGGAACAACAGCAGACGTAGACTACATAAGATAAGGACCCAGGCTGACTGATTGCGATAGTGTACATGATTTCTATGCATGAATTATTATTGGTGAGTGTGCTAATAGAATTTGTCAATAAAATACTATTACTAATAGAAGCACACTGACTAGCCACAAAGTCTCCAGCAACATCTGATTTCTGGCCTGAGTCATCAACAGATGACCCGAACAGCTGGGACCTCTTGATATGATCTTTCATCCGATCCAGTTGAATATCGGTCCGATGGAGATATGCCTTGTTGCGGTTGCAGACTGCAGTGAGGAATTTGGCATCTGAGGCAATAGCAACCTGTGAATGCTTCTCAAGAGCCTTGTTCAGTAATGCTCGCAATTGTTGTTCTGCTCAAATGAACTGATTTCCCGTGTCCTGGTAGAGAAAATGAAGGAGGGTGCCATGTCTGTTATTTTCCTTGGCTTCCCAATATGTAGTATAGAGGCGCATACATTGGCACTCACAAACAGCCTTTTTGTAGTGCACAATAAGGTAGAAACCATGAGGGCCAAGATCGTCCATATGCTGCAAGAGGATATCTCCAATATCTTCAGTCTGGAAATATGGTGCATATAATGAGCTACATATGTGTGTTCTCGAAAAGGGAGGGCCTACCTACCTTACTCGTCATGGTTTCTGGTAAATCATCATCTGTTCAAAACATAGAATGAAAAATATGCCGCTCTTGAACAGAGGATGGCTGGCGATATGGATGAAAAGGAGGACTGCTTGTGTGACGTTGCTTTGGAGACTGGCAGCTTGGAGTCAGCGACCCAGTCCCAACAGAGGTATCAATGATGCGCTCAATGCTGCCTGTACGTTGAGAATTAGGAGTCAAAGAGAAAACAGAGTCATCATCTGTCTCTGCCGTGCTCTCTGTTCTCACTAGTGTATAAGTGAATCAGTGTACATCAGAATATCATAATATGAGTTATCAATACCCGATGCTCTAGTAGGGGATAAGCTTGGAGAAGAAAGTGGAGTAGAGCATGGAGGAGAGCTAGGGATGTTGGGTCTGTGACATGCAATACAATCCTGAGGTACTAGACATGGAACTTCGTATGGATTTGAAGAAGTGGATAAATTCATAGCTTAACTTGGGGTGTTGGTTGGGGAGGGCAGCTGTGAGTGCATAAGCGGTAAATAGCCATTGGACTTTGAAAGGGCTCACATCAGTCAAATCTCAGATTTCAAGACCTTTTCCTGCAAATGGCATGCGACTTTGGCATGGAGTCGGACCAAGACAGCGATTAAATGATGGTGGGAAATGCCTGGTACAGATGTTACTTGCCAATTTTGGTATATGTGGAGATTTAAATGGGGTACTGTGCTATTGAGTGAACTGTGAGTGAGAATTAGCTTGGCTATACAGCTGTGGTATCAGTAGACTATAACCTTGAAGTCTTCAACGTATAATAGTGAAGGCAGCCTAGGGAGTAGGATTTTTGTCAACTTGTGCCAGCAGTGAACTTGCCAAGTTCATGAATCACTGATCAGTAAATTAAAATGATGAAACTTCCAAGTACTAGTGCATATCAAAACTGGCAGTGCATGTCGTAACTGCCATGAGTAGGTCACCATTCTTGGTATTGGAGGATATTTGAAGCAGTGTTCTGCCTCGCCAAAGTCGGCAAACATTCACTGGTGAACATCTCCACGCCCACGGAGGCCTGGTGAACTCTAAAAACTATATGTCGAACTTGACCTTACGGCCGTCCTCTCATAAATTCGGACCTTAAACCTGTCCTGATTTGGCTACTATCTTGGCTGCTTGCATTCTGCCATAACATAGTAATTGCAAGGCAGAAAAATAAAGTCCTTGTGTGACTGACATCGTGCACGTACAACAAGTGATGAGCTACTTTACTGTATATCATAATATTTATGGTCTATCTTGTTGGAATATCAGGGGTCGAGGTACGAGCTCGACACTTGTCGGGAACCTTCGGGAAAGATGGCACGCACATCGGCAGCATAGTTTTACTGCTGGCAGACATACTATATAAGTAGATAATTTACAGTATGAGTACGTGATGCATTTGTTTACTGGTTCCCTGTACAATCAAATCAGATTGTACTTCAACGACGTGTCTGAGGCTTGCAGATAACTCTATATCTAACTCACAAAACGGCCTCACCATCCAGCCTAATCAGCGAGAACAGCAGTCACCCGTGTATGGTGGTTTAAATTATATGCCTGCACAAGGTGGAAAAGACCCTTGTTGCAGGAGTTCACAGCTGGACACCAGCCTTGTCAACAGTGGCAAGTAAAACCCACTCACCAAAACGATTATCAGTTTGATGCATAGTAGACATTTCCTTTTCCTTTTTTCATGATCAAACCATTCACTGGATTGGGATTTGTGTTGGAAGAGTGGCATCATCCAAAAGGAACGCCATGGCCGGACAGTCAGTGACGTTCTTACCATTTTTCTTTTTGTAAATCTATGGTTGCTATAGGACACATGGCAATTCATGTCAGCGGCACTATTGCTTGATTCAACGAAGCACCAGGAGTTTGAAGACGACCTCGAGTCCTTCATGTACTGACATGGACGTCAATACGCTACTGTGCAAGCAATCTGACTGTTCACGAGGACACTGCCTATCTTCAATTGACCTTTGATGAAGTATGCGAGAAGAATGGTGTGTTGAAGTGGTTGTCTAGCAAGGAACACATATCTCCCATCTGAGTTGGTCAAATTTTCAACTGGTTCACCTCTCCTTGGTCTTCTGAGAGAGATCAATGTTCCGTTTGCTGTTCGTCACCAGGAACCTCCATCCTAAGAAGAATTTCTTCACTTCGAAAGGACCAAGTCCATCGCAGATTTGTTATGGCCATTCTGGGTCGATCTCCTTACTCACCTTAATGTCGGGCAGTATAACAAGAAGCTCGACAAACTTAAAAGCTCTTCTTGGTTCCCTTCGACAATTTGTGCTTGCCTGAAAAACATAGACCTTGGATGGCCCACGAATGACAAAGCCAAGCGTCTGCTATTCGCAGCCAAGTCCGGTGCCACAAAGAAGCAGGAGGCAAACTGTATTAATAGTAAGGACGAGGCAAGGGCCCACAGTCATTTTCCAGGGGAGTTAAACCATTCGGCGGGTTGGAAGTCAACCACCAAGGAGAATAGTGTGTCAAAGCGTTGAAAGGTCGCATTAATCAACTATTTCTAAACATGGAGACAATTTTTCGGTTGTAGGAAGCTACGATAGACGATAAAACAGATGCATGCACATGTACAATCAGAGAATGAAATAGATAATCAAGAGACTGCTGGTGCGCTGATGAGCAGTTGATAGTACATACTGTTGGGTTCCTCATGCCAACTTTAGCAGTGTACATCATCACAGTGGTGAGATAAAACAACTGCCGCATTCACGGCTGTACTAGTAGCTCTTTCCGCTTCGCCTTGATTTTCTCGTGAAATATTTGCACTGTCTGACAACTTGCTGTGAAAAAAGTAACATCAAGTATGGGATCATGGAAGCACCATTCAAACTATCCCGGATCCCTTCGAGCACCTGAATCTCTTTCTTATCCCAGTTTGCCTCATGCCTTACTATCTCACTTTTGTCATCTTGACCTTATTGCCGAAGTCCTGGATTGCGTGATGTGGGTTGCTGAAAGCATAAAATACAGTGCATACTTGCGGATGACAGCATGAGGATGGGAAATGATATGAAGGGCCAAGTCAAACGGTGCAAATGCAAGTGCAGATGGCAACTCAACAAGGTTCTTGATATATTCATCTACCACTGCTAACAGTGGAAGCTCAATATATATCAATATTAAATAGATCAACATTACGAACCATATTCATATTTCCGTTGGCACAGAGTTGCTAAAGAAAGACCGCCAATGTAACAATTTTAAGGGCATGACCTTCACTAGATTACTGCACAGGAGATATGATCTTTTTCATACTTAACTTTCCGAATTCCAAATACAAATGAGCTCGAGTATCCAACCTGATGTTGCATCCTGCAAAAATAGCCTGTGTTCACTGTCGTATGGTTGTAGGTAACATCAGATTGTATTAGGTAAGTAACTGAGGCGCAAGCTTCTCTGAATGGCTGAAAACTACCAGTAAGATCATCTTATCTCGACACTCATCCCAATTCATCATTCTATCATTTTCTCTCATATCTGAGAATAACATCAGATCTGGTAAGTTGAATTTCTTGTACCCTTGGCCCATAATTTGATTCAAGCAGAATAAGTATGATTCCCCTTGATCGCAGTACCCCTGCATGGCTGACACAACTAGGACGGTACACCCCAAAGGGAAAACAGTGAGTATTCATCATTATTTTCTTTCAAGTAACATCTAATTTTACCAGGGCGCCACCACCAATTCCTGATTTCCTGATAGAGGAAATGCAATTTGATGACTTTAGGTCTATACACTTTCTCACTAACCATTGGTCACACTAACCCAACATTAACAGGCACAATGTATATGGGGAATGGGAGGAGCACATTCATTCATCTGGAGCTGCTTATTATTACAATCAGACACGGGTGAGTGGTGGTTGGGTGGATGTTAGCAGTATCCCCATTTCGCTGCAATAGAAAACGTACACAGGATTGAATGTGAGAAATTGTTCAAAATTTCAGTTGGACAACTTTGAGGTGTGGGTGAAGTCCACAAGAGGCAAGGTAAAGGGTGATCTCATCATAGTTGCTGAGCTGGCTAGGACTCGGAATGTAGCTGGCGATGTCTATCTGTACTACCTGGTGGCACCAGATACACACATCATTGGTTGGCTGGATCCCTTGGATGGAATCCATCTCTTTAGAGAATGTGATTTCACTAGGGAATGGAACCATAAAAGTGCGTTACATTTTAGTGCCATGATCTGTAGATTAGATTGTTATTCAGGACTTGAACTTGAAGCCCAGTTTTGGTGAGTGGCTGTTGATATTAACATAAGGGAATGATTCAAACAAACTGCTTGACAGGAAACACATAGAATTCTTTCCCCGCAACTTTAAGCTGGATCCCTGCCTTGTAAGAAAGCTCCGAGCTGAACTTGATTGGTTCCATGCAGGTATATTCTATTACATTCTAGTGCTGTATAGAATGATCTAAATGAAGTGCAGATGCATTAACTTTGGAAAACTCCACTTCCGCTACCATATTCTCTACCAAGGAAGCAACAGAGAAAATCATTGCTAGACTGGCAAGTCTAGGTATGTCTTGCATTGCCCCTTTATGGCATCCTTGTGATGGAAGTGTAGATGATCTTACAGGTTCTGATGAATATATAACAGAACCAGGTGTCACACTATTTGGTGAGAAATTGTTTTGAAAGTAAGATAGCATGGATACTTATATTTTTATCATCAGGTAGACTATGCCATATGCTACGTGTGTTAAGCGACTCTCCATCAGATATTGTTGCTGACTAGATAATGCAGGTCACCACCAATACCTTGACTATTATGGAAAACCTGAAGCCCGTCTTTTATGGTCCTATTCAACAGGCCTCAGGCATAGAAAGAAAGAGCCCTTTCGCTTCATAACCACACTAGCCATGTTGTGCCTTCCCATGTTGGTTCGAAAACACCTCAACCAAATTTATGTTGACGGCCTTGTCAATTCCTTCGACATCAAGAACTTTGTTGATGACTTTAACACACAGATTACAGCGCAAATAACTTTGGTGAGTGATATATTACTAGGGTAGAGAATGAGAACTCATTTACCTGTGGCAGGCAGGGGTTATCATGGCTATAGATGCCGGTTTCCTTGCTGTCCAAGGTGTAGGCACAGGAATGGTAGCAGAATCTATTTTAAAGGGATCCATTATATTCTGTGTCAGCTGTATGTTCTCAGGAATGTTTGCACAACACTTTGGAGAGAAATTGAAAACACTCAGATTTGTGGTTAGTTTTATTTTATATTCTGTGACTGTAAGTCTGACAATTATTACTTAACCAGGCATATTACTCAACCCGGAGGTTGCCGGTTATGTTATTGGTGCTACTACTTCTAAATATTTTCCTCGCCCGGCGCAGCCTTTGATGGAGAGGTGCTTACTCTACCAAGGGCAGGTGATGACAACATCAGTATAAAAATGATCACGAGCACACTACTCACAGTAGGTGATTGTTGGGTAAGAGATTGGTGTCTACTGTTGTCGTTGATGTGAGATTGACATAGGCGATAGTCACGGCCACGGTCATGACAAGCACAATGAGCCATTAAGATATTTACCTGGACAAAGAGAAAATGGGGTCAGTTGCGGCAATGGCAAAGATTTCCAGAAAATCACAAGCACCCATAGGACTGTGTTTTTTTTTTGAGACAACCCTTTCAGTTTCAGCACATGCCTACTTACTGTTTAAGCAATTTTATGCAGTAATTTTGGTACTGATAAAGCGACATTTTAGAATTGACAACAGAGTCATCAAAGAACTTTTTGAAACTCAGCACATGCCTAGAATGGTAGCTACTGATATCTGGCCCAGCCCAGGGGCAGCTTAATTGTAAACGGTCCCTTGCCATGACTATTATACTTCTGGCACACATCTACACTGGTTCCATGACAGACTGTCATAGAAAGTTAGGCCCCATCGACAATGTGGAAACTATGTAACAAGTAACATCATAGTGTGATTGATGTGTACACGAATCCTCTTTACATACTAGTACTAGTGCACTGCAAATCCTGGATTTTTTGTTTGTTTATTCGTTAAGAACCAAATAAAATAAAGGACATAAAAGAAACGTCACATCTATCCGAATCTCCCATCGATCCAAACTTGACAATACCTGCGTCTGCTATCTGCTTTCCAACCACCCTGGCCGCTTCGGGTGTCCATTCACACCATTATGCTCTCCATGCTACCATTGAGCTCTTCACCACTTCCAGCCAAAATGTCTATTCCTCGGAATAGATTCTAATCCTAATCGTCTTCACCCACAGGGGAGAACAGATTTCTACTTGCGTTGGCCACAAACACTGAATAGCGACAGTGTTTTAGTGAGGTTGGGCCAGGTTTCGATGGTGATCTTCCATGTGCACCTCGGCATGGACTCTGGGTCACGCACAGATCTCCACCACTAGAGATTGATCTACCCGGTGTATAGATACAACCTAGCTTGGCCTGTAGATAAACCACTGCCTAAACTAGTATGTTAGTCTTGTACTCCGTCTAGTCTGATTCACTTGCAAGAACAAGAGCGTTCAACCCTAAAGGGGATGCCTATTAGTATGGTCTAGTTCGAGCCTAACTTATGTGCGAAACAAGCATCGTGGTCAGCAGTAAGTTGCCGCAGTCAGCAATGATACCACTGGAACTAGTGTCATGGGTTGATCCAGAGCTAGACAATAATCCTGACCTATAGTACGTGCAATGGTGTAAAATCAGGTACTGTATCATGCGGGGTACGTGGTGCTTATATCCTAAATTGTATGTACTCAGAATACTCTAGGCGAGATCAGTAGTGCTGGAGTGTAGTAACCACCATAAGTGAACATAGTGCGAGGCGCTGCAGCACGAGGCAACATGTAATTACACCGGTGTCGCTCTAGGAATACTCATAATCCTGTCTTACACCTAGACCAAACCTCTCGTGTCTCATATTCTACAAGTAATGCACATATTTCTCCAGCAGTAAGAGTCTTTGACTCTTAGTACCCTGGCATCTTTTGGCATTTTTTGCCCGCCAAGAGCAGTGTTGTTTTCTTAGTTGTCCTTGGGACCGGGAAAATGTACACAGGCTCTGAAGCGCCGACTTGTTAATTAACATTACTTGTGAGTTTAAATTCCTTTCTGGCATATTCTTGCTTTGCTGACAATTCATCTGTGTAAGACGTGCCAGCCCTAGCAAGCGCAGGAACTATGACACCATCAACCACGTAGTCATTTCCTGTATCATCAACCACACGCTCTCCTCCTGTGCTCTCCTCATTGCATATGATGTTGAGCAGCTTAGCCCCACATCCCTTTCTCACAACCGCCATCTGCGTCCTCACTGCATTCTCTTTACTTCCTGTTCCCACCTGCTGCTTTGTCATCCCTCAATTTATACCTAGAACCCCCATCTAGCACGATGCATTCTCCCACCCACATCCGTGTAGACATGACCTCCATACTCTCCGGTTCTAAGCCTGCTAAATCTGATTTTTCCATTGAAAATCACGTCACAACAACTCCTTCACCCAATACTAATGGTTATGAAAATCCTTCTGACAGCCACCTTTTACTTCAAGTCAACAGTGATGTCCCCAAGATTAAACTTGTCCAAGATGGCTTGGTCAATCTCCGTCCATTCAAATTTGGACCCACCAAATTGGCTAGTTCTCTGGACCTGAAGAATCTTGATACCCTCAAGGCATTGGGGGGTATTGACGGCCCTCTTGATGGCTTAGGAACTGATCGTTCTTGGGGTTTAACACCAGTTGACACTCCAGACAACAGATCATGTGCCGGAGTAGGCGCTTCTTGAAGGCATAACTGCGAACCTTAGTCTGACGTCCCCGCACCACAAGGTCACGCTGAGGTTGAAGTTGCCGACGACCTTCATTTGGAGTCAATGATGTTCTTCCCCATCGAATCAGCCAAAGTCTACTTGCTCTCATGTGGCTTGCCTTGCAAGATAAAGTTTATCTACTAAATCTGTCCAACTCAAACTTCACTCTACTTGTGTTTTTTGTCTATTGCAGCAATTGTTTCAAGATCTTGGGACGCCTTAGCCTGCCGGCCAACCCCCAGTGGATTGGGTGGAAGGTGTTACCATTATGATTGCAGTGCTCATCATGGTAAGTTAGCTACGCTTCCTTTTTCATTCAATGTTTAATTTTTCACAGGTTGTCATTGGCTCGATAAATGATCGGCAAAAAGTAGGACTTACATTGACTGTGACTCTGTCTTTAGCATTCTCCACCAAAAGGATGATGGCAGAAAACCTCCTGGTGCCAGTCTTAGGCTCTTATGAGACGATGGGCAATTCCTTTGTCATCTGCATTGACAAGACCGGTGTAACGAACATATTGGTGCTGGGCTTAAAACCCCATATTTTGACACTCGTCTCATGTCTACAGGAGTTACCACTAGTCCATGGCCTTCTTACCCCTTTAGCAGTAACCGGCGGCATCCCACGCTTAATGCACAACATACCGACTGCCGCACCACGTTCCACGAACCGATGTCCTTCCATGTCCTTGCCACGTCCGCATAGCTCCATTTGGTGCATAGTTTGTTTCCTGTTTGTTATCACTGATTCCACGGCAAGCCTTATTACATGTTGCCTCGTGCCGCAGCGCCTCACGCTATGTTTACTTATGGCGGTTACTACACTCCAGCGCTACTAATCTCGCCTAGAGTATTCTGAGTACATACGAATTAGGATATAAGCACCGCGTACCCCACACGATAGAGCACCTGATTTTACACCATCACACGTACTATACGTCAGGATTATTGTCTAGCTCTGGATCAACTCAGTAGTGGACATAGTCTTTAAAGTTCCCTTATCGCTCGTTAATACATCACGCTCGTTCTCCGTTACCGCCAGCATACCGCTGGACTTTTGATTGTTATTTTTGACTGAACTTCTCACACTCCGCTACTTTACCACTGAAAGTACCGTGGACTTCTTTACTGTTTCTTTGCACCACTCGCAACCTTACCACTACTGCTGAGACCACCACTCGACATCACTCGCTAGATGCAACTGTTACTGACCTTATCTCGACGACGGTAGCACCGCAGCGCATGACACTAGTTCTGGCGGTATCATCGCTGACCGCGGCAACTTACCGCTGACTCAGACGCTTGTTTCGCAAATAAGAATAAGTTAGACAAGAACTTGACCATACTAAATAGGCATCCCCCTTTAGGATTGAACGCTCTTGTTCTTACAAGTGAAGCAGACTAGACGGAGCGCAAGACTAACATACTAGTTTAGGCAGTGGTTTATCTACAGCCCAAGCTAGGTTGTATCTTTACACCAGTACGCTCACTTGTAATGTTCTGCCTGCGGTCGCAGTAAGCATGTTAGTCTGAGGGTGGCTGGATGATGAGGTGGATTGTGGGCTTGTAGTATCTGCCTGTGTTGATGACCTGTGGCAGGACATCAGGACCACGGATATCACTGCAGTTCATTACTGGAGTACCAAACCAATGTATTGGATCCACTTCCATTTGCCGTCGGAATCAAAGTTTTTTTTAATCTTGCTCAAAAAACAGGTCAAATGGAACTTGACCTTGACTTCTTCCTTGAATTGTCTACAGTTGGACCAAATATTGCAAGGGCGTGTTGCCGAAGTACTGGTATCAATCTCAAAGATGAAGGCAAATGTTCCGCTTCACGTGAAAAATCGAAGTTTTAATGGGAGTTTGGTTCCAGGACACCCTCTACACTATTTTATGTGCATGGGGTCAGGTCATAACATTAGTGCGACCTAAAAAAAACATTCAATACACCCTGCTGGTACGTGCCCTCTCTTTAATATAAGGTCCTACCTTCATATATACTTGTCACAGATCTACAAATTCTCGTCAATACTGTTTATTCCCCATCTATTATGAATTCGCCTACATCTGCACCATGGATTCCGGTTTGTCTACCAAAGTTCAACCCTGCTGGTTTTGTCAATGCATATATGGGTTTTTTTTACACCACCTGACGCAGACCATAAATCTTATCAAAGAACAACACCTGAGAACAATGGAGGTGCAGATATCACTAGTGCCAGCTGCATTGCCGAAAACAGTTAAGGTGCCATGTCACGACACACAATCAGGCTCATAGAAGATTCTGGCATCGGACTTGTATGCATTAGCGGCAGGGGAGAGTTCGAGACTGGTGTGCTAGACTGTTTTCCTTGGTACAATCATGTTGCTGATATTGACCCCAGAAATTGAATGATGATGGATCCCTCGATGCACTAGCCAGAGTTGTAGACTCTGGGAAAACAAGGTACTTTGCCTCCTAGCTGGCAATACCTGGATTGTGTCACTTTGTTCATAAGTGGAGGCGCATGTTCAAATTACCTTTCTGGCTTTTGAGGAGCCTTATGATGCGAAGCAAAGGTAATCGATCTGAGAACTCTTCATTTGCAATGCATTCAAGCATATAAAATAGGATTGTCACATTGTACCAGATCATACATGATGCGATACATTCAAAATCTGGGCAAACAGGATCCCTCAAGCTGCAATATATTCGTATGGAGAAGGAAATAGTTATGGCTTGGGTAAGTATTTGGCTGCTCAATACCACTTGGTCTGACCTTGTAGCTTCAGATGATGCAACTGTTTGAATTGTATGTGGTTTTTATCGTCATGGTTACCCAAGGCTGATTTTAATTTTAGTGGATGGACGTACCAATGAGACGATGGCCCCTTCAAATTTATTGTTCATTCACATTGAGTCATCGAGTGTTCATTTCTATGAATTCTTTTTGTGAATCTGGCCCCATCAGAAACATGTTAACTTTATTCTGACTTGCACGTGTCAGCATGTCTTACATAACTTCATGACAGACTAGCAGCATGGATGGCATGATTCAATACTCTGAGTTGGTACTTTAGCTCACTCAGCTGCTAGTGCTAGCCCTTCTTTAGATGAACTTGCTCAGAAAACTAATGCGTTTCTCTGGCATCACAGTACTATCACACAATGGTGCTGACGAGGTACTCAGCTGAAAACATTGATTAAATGCTGCCAGCCTTCGGACAGACTGCAGTTTAACAATACCAGCCTCCCTCAACTCTACAATCATGTTTAGTGGAAGGGTCGCTGCCCATTCCATACTCCTTTGCTTCCTGATGAAATCTGAATGACAGTCGCGATGAAGAGCCACTAATTTCATTTCCCATCAGTGAAGTCCCAAGTGTCATCACAGCATGATCTAAATAAGCGTACATTTACACTTGCATCTTCGTTCAATCTGGCGTAGTACTCCAGTGTATTGCGGCAAATATTTCTAGAAGATCACAGCCACCCGTGGGACTGTGACTAAGGCTTTGAAACTAAGCACATACCTAGAATGGTAACTAGTGTTTAAGCGATTTTTCATAGTACTACTGAAAAACATCATTTTAGAATTAAAGCTTCTCATTGAGACTACGCTAGCTGTGATGGTACCAATCGAAGGTGACAAGGTGGTGATAGACTTTGCGGAGAATATAGATGTGGGCAGCTGGAAGAGTACGACACGCGCAGTGAGGATGAGCTATGGGAGGACCTAGGCCTAACAGAGAAGAAATTGCCTTTTTTCCAGACCAGATCGGATCGGAGCGAAGAAGGTCAGCAGTGGCTTGATAATCCAGCAAGTCCGGCCCAGAACCTGGCGCCTCAGTGGCATCAACTAGTTGGCATCCTAAGGCTGATTGACAGGGCGCTGGATGGTAGACCAGTGATGCTGATGGATGGCGTTGGGGTTGGGAAGACCATGCAGGCTGTTGGTCTGATCGCATGCCTTGCTCACTATAGGGAACATTACAGGAAGCACTGCAAGTTCCCTGGAAAATTTGGTACGCAATACGGTAGTCAGGACAGCTATATGCACTGACGTGTGCTCACAGCCCAGCGACTCTGCAAGAAGACTGGTGGTAACATTCCAGACTTGCCCACCGTAATAATGAGTCCACCCAATTTACACCATCAATGGATGAGTGAAATGCAACGGTATCTAAGGCGGGCGACGTTTGATGTTCTTCCCTATACGGGAAAACATACCACATGGTCACAGTGGTGGACAATAGCTTGGACTAAATGCCAGCAGCCTCCAATATGACGCATCATCTTGGCCACAACAAATGTAAGCGACTGCTGCAGGTGATTAGCATGATCAAAATTGACTATGATGTTGTTCAGGCAGCGCAAGACGATGCAGCGACAGTTTTCATTCAGGGTGACAGAGATAGCTACAGGCAGCTGATGCATAGCCCTCATTTTCAACGGATTAGCCCTAGTACCCTCTTTGGCCATGAATACATTGTGAGTATCATTGACGAAGGTCACATCTTATGCAATATCAACCTGGCACATACTGCAGCTCGTGCACTTCAAGGGAAATCTCACTCGACTGTGATGATGACTGCGATGCCTGTCACCACAAAACCTGCGGTAATCCAGCCTTAAATGCCATCAATAAACTGACATTACTGATTTTGTGGTTGTTGCCTTTGATGGACACTAGGACCTTTGGAATATGGGCCTCCTGCTTGGCATCAAGCAGTTCAAGGATATAATGCAGCTCAAGACCATGAACCGAGAATTGACAACTGCTCAGTGGAGGGATTGTAAGGCGCAGAGGGAGGCAGGGGTTGAGGGATTAATCCTGCGAGCTGTCTTTGTAGGCAATCATAACCCAGAAGCTACCCAAGAAGAATATTTGCCTGTAATGAAGAAATGGATGGGACAGATGCAGGAGTGGTTCTCCCCTGCCGTCATTCTTTGCACCATAGACTCCACTGACAATGTAGGAAAAAAGATCCTGGGCCTCCCTCCTTATCATGACCATGCCTTGAAGATCAAGTTACTTGACTGGGAGATGGAGAATCTGTGGAATATTGTGTGCGGATACCTAGATGAATGTCCCATTGTGGGGATGAGCAAGGTGAAGCCAATTATTCCTGCTGTGCTATTGGGCTATTATCTGAAGTGTGAACATTATTTGCAGAATTTCTATGTTGAATTTAGGTGGTCCATCCTTCACCCACATATGAACCCAAGCGAGGAGCGGTCGTGGGCAAAACCGAAGTCCCTGGAGGAATGGGACGCCAGCCCTAACACCAAAAGTATGAAATTGGACATGTTAGCCCTACTTATTAAGCACCATCTGGAGTCCGATGGTCGCCAGCCACTGATGATAGATGAAAGCAGTCGCCGCCTGGTTCCTAACCCAACTTTTGCAGTTGGCAATACCAAACCAGACCAGCCAGACCAAATCATAATATTTTCAGCTTTTGTCACCTTCAATCAGGCCATCTTAGATGTAAGTTCCATGGTCGACCACAGCAGTGGATTGATTCAATATCCTCATCCAGATCTTGGACCTTTACGGCATACATGCACTGGAACTTAATGGCCAGACCCCATGAAGAAGCGCAAGGAGACACTGGATAAGTTTCGGTCATCTACACGGCCTGATGGAGTACGTGTCTTGATTTTGTCAGGTGTAGGCATGGTAGGGTTAAATATGACCTGCGCTAATATCATGGTAGTCATGGTGGGTGTATTTTCTTGGGTACTTGTGTTTTAGATGTAACTCATCATTATGACAGGATACCCTTTGGTCAAAGCAGGATGATCACCAGTTGCGTGGGTGGATCTACCGTCACCCTCAGGCTAAAGAGGTGCACGTTTACCGAGCCATTGCCTTGAAGACTGCCAATGTCTTTTTAAATAACATTTCATTCTCAAAGGGCACAATGCACGAGGCATTTATTGGAGCTGACAAGGAATTTCGTAAGGGTCTGCTATGACTACATGGGGAGTCTTGGCTGACGGGCATTTTGCAGGGTGCATGTTTGATGATAACGGTGAGGTGCCCCGTGCAACTAGCCCAGCCATAGCGCCTGCCCAGTCTCAGGGTGAGATTCAGTTGTCAGACCTGTCGTCTGCATTGCAGGACAGCTCAGCAGTCTCGAAGTTCAGGGATGATCAAGATGATTTATTATTTTCTAGTCCACCTCCTCAATCCCTCAACCATCCCTCCCCCCCATCTCTCCCATCCCTCACCTTCATCCATCGGCCACCTTGGTACAACTCCAGCTCACACTCCTGCTGTTACTCCCACCCCTGTGGTTCAGTCAGATTAACCTGCGGGCATCCAGCATGGCCACCTGCATTGTGCTGTTGAGAAGGAATTGAACAATTGTGGCCATGAGATGGACTGTAATGATAGCGGCAACTACAGCTGGAATGACAGTAGCAAGCACAGCAGCCGCTTGACTGTAGAGCAGCTGCCCTGGAAAGTTCATAGCCCCTGTACAACTTTTGATAACCTCTTCAACAAGAAGCGTCCGGTGTTGTGCTCTGGGGCTCCTGTGATACCATCGGCTGTGAGGTCACCTTCCGCATGTGCAGAAGCCAGCGGGAACCCGGGTGAGTCTGTGGACAATCAGCACCCCGCCCCCGCCTTCACATACCAAAACCTGACCCTTCATCAGGGAAGTGGAGCAGTGCTCATATTGACAAGCTCCAGCCAGCTCAGACTACTAGTCGTTCTCGTGTAGACCTTCAACCCTGTCCAATTGAGCCCAGGTCCTGCTCCTCATACTGCCATGTTTTCCTCCAATGACTGCATGCAACAACAGTGGTCTCGCAGATAGGTCACATTACAATGCTTTCCCTGCCCTTCTATCGCGTCCATAATCACCCGTTCTCTCAAATGTCCATACCTTCACTATATGATACCTGAACATTGCCCACATTTTGTCCCACATCTATTGTCAAGTTTTTGGCTGTTAGTGCTTTATTTATTTTTTGTTTCCTGTGTTGTGCGAGTATTGCATTGGTCCCCTCATTACCTGCTCCAGGCATTAATCCCAGTAAAAATTGACAAGAATCAGGCCGGTACGTGAAGATATAGGACAAATAGATTAGAGGCTGTTGATCCTCGCTGTCTTTCAAGGTCTTTCGAGAAAACGAGACACAGAAAGATTGAGCAAAAATTTTGGTGTATTGATAGGTTTTTGTTCTGTTTAGTTGAATATACGCACTTGAAAATTATTCCATTTGGTGCAAAAGATGGTATCAATACAAATCTAATAGTATTGAATGAGTTATCGATGGGTATCGCTCTGAATTATTGATGAGGGTATATTATGGGTATCTGCTGGCCCTGCTTACCATACGAGTTCAATTGAACTTCTGAACACCACTATATTATCAAACTTCATCATCGCCGGGTCAGGTGATGAATTTGAAGCAACTTGAACTTGCACATGTCGAAAATTGAGCTGTGGGCAGCAAGGGAGCTCTAGCACCCTTTTTTGCCAAAGGATGTAGCATTTAGGCACACACCAAGCTGGTATGCTCTGAATCTTTGTCTCATAACCATTTAAACTGAATACCTTTCTTTAATCAGCTTAAATCATTTCAACGCTTTCCAACCTCTTAACTACGGAGTTCTACTCATGACACGACCATAATTTTTACCTAGTATGCTAGCTCGTCACCTCGAGTTCTTACCATTGTTATCTCAGTGCTGTGCACAGGTACAATAATCATATCAAATGATTACTATCAATTCTGCAACAACATTTAAAGGTCAAATTCAACCAATCAATCCGAATTCAGCGCCGCAGAAACACATCTCAACTCCCTTTCACCTTAACACCCATGACCTCTTCCACTCATATAGCACTTGCATCACCTTCCCCACCACACACATTGCACGTGCATTCAGAGACACTAAATGTGCAGTGTATGCTATGGCATCACCAATTGTGTAGACGACAAATGCAAAGCACGGGCTGGGTATGTAGGCGCAAACTCCATGCGCCAGGGATGCATCATTTCATATCCAGATGTGTGTTCAAGCTTAGTGTTATGGTGAGCACTGAGAATCTTGTGTGAACAAAGATGCTCGTGACAAAAGCAACTGGTTGAACGCCAAGACACATGCACTGGCTAGGTCCACGATCCAGCCCCGCGCGTTGTTCTTCGTGCAAGATATCTTCATATGGCACCTGCGCATGCTATGGAGACATTGGCAGTCTGCAAGACGCTTGTCGCTGGGATAGCACCAAGCAGAAAAGATGTGGATAGTGGGAAAGGTAGAGATAAAGGAAATGAGAATGAGAGAGAGAAGGAAAGTACCCTTGAAACTAAGTACATACCTATGATGGTGACTATGATTTTTTCATGCAGTACTTTTGGTACTGACAAACATGATTTCAGAATCTGGCTGGGGTGGTCCCTGAAGGACTCTTTGAAACTCAGCACATACCTAGAATGGTAACTGCTGGTATGACCAATTGATGGCATCAATCTAACACACCTTGTATATATAGGTGCCAGTATGCACTGTGACTGGTAGTTGCCTGTGACTCCTCCTCACTACCATTACAATTTTTCACTCACTATGCCATACCTGGACGAAACCACTGATGTTGTCCAATTAACTATGGCAGAGTTTATTGGTCATTCTCGACATTTATTTACCCAAATCCAGGACGATGAGCAAGCAGAAGTTGATTTCATTCACTTTGTGCTAGCTGCAAGGGTTGGGCCACTCGCGGATGAGGAGCTTGACCAGTGTCAAATTCGTCTGAATTGTCTACAAGGCATTCCACCTCTTCCCGAGACCGATCTTACTCGTGACCTCGACTCAGTCATTGGGGTATCGGATACACTACCTTATACTAGCACATTATCTGTTACAATCGTATGTGCCCCTATTCATTTTCTCAGCTCCTTTACCTTGTATATTACATAACGTGACTCTGACTCATATGCTCAATGCATCTGTACTATAGTTGCCTTCCTTCTTTGGATATGCACTTACGTTCTCACATCTTTCTTGGTCCGTGTGCACATATTGGCTTATTTAAGCACATTGTATTACACTTGTATACCTTACTTTAATCTTACTGGGTTTTACCTGGAATATCCTTCGCTTAGGTCTCCAACCTAAGTCATCTGAATCATCTCTAAGTCTAAGCACTCCTTAGTCTTAGTCTCTATTCTGTTGATCGTCTTAGAGTCGCGACTCTTCGACCAAACCCTTGATCCTACTCAGAACACTTCCTTGTAGTAGTCCTCATTCTCTTTTGAACGTAGTCGAACTTCCCAGCAGACCGTCTGTGTATTATCACTGTCGCTGGTGACGCCACCCCAGTTCGTAACATTATCAATCTGGCCCCTTCCTCCATTCAAAAAGACGTTAAAAAAATATAATCATGTCAAGAGTTGTGCATATAATAGTCAGGTGAGAAATACAGTTGACAATGGTTGTTATATATGCATCCTGACTGGAACCAGGGCGCAGAGATTCAAGTCCCGATGCATAAAATCCCTAATTTGCCTTTGGGCAAAGTTCAGCAACGGCATGTTGTGAGAATTTTCTTCCCACAGCTCTACAATGCAGAATCGCCAGTCGACTATTTGACCCAGGATAATTTGGCTTTAATATACAACCGATGCCTCCGTCCTACAATGATGGAGGTCGTGCCCAAATCACGTGATAAATGGCTGACAATGTATGCAGCCGCATATGCACATTCTAGAAGTTGCACAGGTTCACTTGCTTTCAGCAGCACAGACATTCCATGGTATAGGTTAGAACAAGTTGTGACGACTCTGCTGGCCAAAGTTGCAGATCTGGGTCCTGCATTCAAGGATGCCTATTTTGGGCATGAATTAAGAGGAACGAAAGGTGCTATCATCCACAACGGGAGGGATCAGGATGAGTGACGCCTGGCGGTGGACGATTTATTTGAGCATGTCAATGTCGACAGCTTGGATCCTGGACAATGGCACGTGGACGTTGCACTGACCATCAGCGTACCAGGGCATGTTGTCACATGGCGCGAATCTTCTCACCATGAGATCTTGAGCCATCTCATGCCTGCCGCATCCGCACTGCAGATCTCTTGCCTAATAAATAACAAGACTCAGTTTCATCTGGACTGCGCACTGCAAATCAAAGAATTTGCTGGCTTTCATGCAACTATGACCAAATGTGCAGGTGCACAGAGCCTATCATATGTGCAAGCATATTGCACTGAGAAGAATGTGACGTTACTCTCTGAATCCAGGGGTGTTCTGTCGACGTCAGGCTAAGGAGCTCCTCCAGAAGGAGACCAAAGAAAGGATAATAAAAGATATGGACATCATGAGTAACATTTTTTTTGAATGGGCTGGTGAAGGAGAGGTGGAAGGTCGTGATGGCTGTGCCCGCTTGGAGATTCAGGTTCTGCTAGCCGATGTCATGAACTCGTTGTCTACTCTCCCTGAGGAGCTCATTCAGTGTTGGGTTGTTGCTATTGACAGAAGAGTGTGGTGGTGAGAATGCATCAGCATGACGTTGGGTTGGACCCCTCAGCTAATATTCAATCCCAGGCTTTTGTCTATTATCGTTTGGCTGCAATCCGTCTAGTCCTGAAGCACTTGCAAAAAGCGGACAGCAGAGTGCATTCCATGAGCTCTAATTTGGCGCTAGGGGTGGTCTGCCTCTACATGTCTAATGCTTGCTTCCACCGTCCTGCTGAGGGCTTTGGATGAGAAAGCTTGATTGAGCAGTGTTGTCAGCAAGTTCTGGAGGACCCTGCTGATGATGAAGATGACGAGGACGCCCCCACTGTAGCTGTACTGTATGACAATGGCGCATACTTCATCTGCGACATTGTGTGTAACAGTAACCCAACCTTTCTTCACGTATCTATCACAAGTCATCCATGGACGACATCCGCTCCTCATTTGCTTGGAGTGCAGCCCTGCTCAGCAGGCGCCTCCCTAACCCAGAGTGAACCTGCAATCGCAAATGAAAGACTTGTGATGTTGACGACATCAGGGAACCGGATCATGAGTGCTTGCGCCTTACCACAGAGGTTCAAGGTATTTGATTCAAACGTCCTGTTCGCCTGGCAGGCAGGGATGTGGATCTGCACATCCTGGATGGGGGTGATGAATGAGACCTTGGTGGGGAAAGCAACAACGATCAAGATGAAGCTGCAATTAAATGGCACATTGCCAAAATATTCGAGCAGTTCATCCTGGATGTTATCGAGGAGGCGCCTAATCCAAAATCTGTGTGGGATGGGTCATACCTCAGCATTCCCTCCCACATGCGCAACGAGCTAGTGCATCCAGAGCTACTACAAACTGCGGATCTTCCATTCATCATGGCCCAATACTGTGTCTGCACAGATAAGCAATGGGCACTACACTTTGACCGTATCTTTCCCAAAACTATTGAGGATGCTAAACGTCAGAACTTCAGCAGATGCACATATTATACCAATTATGTGGCTCTTGCCAGTGCTATAACGAAGAAGTCCCTGATCAGAGTCCGAAATGTGCTCAGGACCGAATTCGATAAGCTAGCATGGGTATCATACACTCGGACAGACCATCTGTGGTCATCAGGAAAGATACAAGGTCCCGAATGGAAGATGCTTCCTCATGGAGCAGATAGAGGAGGGCCGGCGATTGCCATCAATCCGCAGCGCCATAGAGAACCAGTCACCTTGTGCATGTTTGATCAGCCTGGGGAGGGCGACTCTGAGGAGGAGGAGGAGGAGCAGTAAATATACATGAACGCTCGTTGATACCCACATTCATTGCATAGTCCAACAAAATCTTACTTTAGTATATGGTTTCTGGGGGTCGGCTCGACATCCTGATTTTCCTGCAAAATGTCACTACTTTGCACGGGCAATTACTACCTTTGCATAGAACATTGTACTTGTTAATTCCTATGTAGTATGGGTGCATGTGTAGACCATGTTTATTTGTAAGGTAGAAGTCATTGAAACTCGACAAACCTCACGTGATGTGACACAGGTGTTCTAATGTGCAACCGCTTTGGCAAGTCACTGACACGTGGATCAGGGGGAGTAACTATGACGACTTGTCAATAAACATCAAACCGGTCATGTGGACCGGGGATGATGTTGTTGCGTGGCACGTGCTCATGCAGGAAAGATTTGAGGGCAGGGAGAACCATGGTGGTGCCATGTGCGGTGATGAGGTGATCAACAGACTGCCAAGGGTGTGCAGGAGTTTTGGCGAGAACATGGACCACTGCATCAATAGGAAGTGACGGACTTGCGTTTGTGGGGGCAGTGCTGCAAAATTCTTCAATCTCGGCATCCAAGTATGAATCCAAGTCATATCTGTGGTTGGGATCTGCATGACTGGACACTGTGGCTGACTGAGAGTGTTCTGACAACCAATCAAGGTAAGAACTATGCAGGAATATGGCTTCTTGCTGTTGAAGCCACAAGGCCACTTGCTCCTCATAGTCGCATTTGTTGCTGGCATGATAGGCGTCTTTGGCGAAATTGATATGTAAACATTCAGGAAGCTCAATGTTGAAACCATCAGTGGAACCAAATAGAGTGATTGACTTAACAAAGTGTGAGATTTGATGGAGTTTAGGAATATTAAAGTGATCATGAACTTCAAGCTCTTGAAGGATGTCCTTGTTGGTGTGAAACACCGCAAGCATGCTCTCCAGACCATCCAGGGAATCAACAGTGTGCATTTGAAGTTGTGCGTAATATGAAAAGTCTAGAATGGCTCACACAACCACTAAGACTCAACTAGTAAATGAAATCAATGATTGTGTCAGCAGCATGGCTTACTAAACTTTACCTTGGGACAGCACCAGCAAGCAGACCAACGAAGATGTGTTGCATTTATTTATGTTCTGTACCCATCCACTGTCTCACAGTCAAAATACCTTTTTTGAAGTGCCAAAGTCCAGGGTAATCTGGCATTACTTTGAAGTGTGAGTCCATTTCATCTTCACCAACAATTTCAAGACACCATTTCACTAGATGGTCTTTGAAGACACCTTTATGGACCTGGTGGAGGAGGTCAGGTGTGAAGGCAAGAAAGATGTCGGCATGAGGGAGATTTGCCCAGAATGGGTTGAAGACGGAGCATAACCCATTCTCATCAAATTGAATTGGATGCTGAACTGTTAAGACTGTACTCAAAGGTAGAGAGATCCGAAGGGCTTTGGCCTTAGTTCGTGCACTGTGCCCCTTTCTCGAGTAATGCCCCTTAATTTCAAGGAGAAGTTATTCATCCGAAGATCCGGAAGGAGTTGCGTGACGGATCCGGACGTCCGAAGGTATCGGATATGATACGTCCGAAGGTTATCTGGAACGTAAGAATAGAACGAAGATTAAGACTAGCTTTGGAACGAATTCCTAACTAGAAACTAGCAGAGATAGACTATCCGAAGATAGAGTCGGAGATATAGACTATAGGAATCAATCCTAAGTCTCGGAAGGTGACTTTAGAGCAGAGGGTGGCTCAAGTCCGGAAGAAGCGGAATGAGTAGAATCTAAGATGATATTTGAACTAAGGTTCTATGGAGATCTACAAGTGGTTTATATACTGTAAGTATCTAAGACGGATAATCAGCAAGTCCGGGACCGAGGGCTATGTATGAAGTGTAACGGAAGTCTATTAGTTAATGCACAGCGGATCAGTAAGCATGAATCGGAAATGAACACAGGAAACGGATCAGTGACACAGGACGGAAATATAAACAGCCGGAATACCGGAAACAGGAGGCATGACGAAAGGGGATAGATGCAGATATACACAAGGGAGTTAAGGTGCGAGAAGTGAGCACATTTGGATGGATGGTTTCAGACAGGATCTGTGGACTGGACGGATATGGAATCAATTGGATCTGGTCGGATATGGTCGGATCTGAGATTAGAAGTATGGTATAATGGTTAGGTACATGGGCCATGCCGATTTATCACCTCGAAATTGCGACAGACAAGTTTTTGTCGGAAGCAAGAATTATGGGTGCGATTGTTGCACCTTTTGGCAACAGTTTCTAGACACCATAGGTAAGTATGTACTTATTATTTTCGCTTTTCTGGGTGTACTTACTTGCTTGTCGCACCACCAGTCAGCCATCCACATGTCGTCAATTACTTGGTGAAGTCCTGTTGGGTCTGTGTATGCTTGCGCAGGTGCATACACCATGTGATCACAGAACAATGGATTTCCAATGAGGTCTTTGATGCACTTGACAGGATCTCGCATCCAGACTTTGACTTCCTCATGCAGTATCTGGCCCTTCTCATCTGTTTTATTTCCCTGGACCTTAACCTTTTTGCAACTCCAGGCTGCTGTGTGTGGAAGCTTGTCGACTTTCTGGAGGAAAGATCTGTTATTGTGAAAAGAAGGTTTCATTCAGTTTTGTGTCTATCACCATGGTGAGTACAAATTCTGCAAATTTCAACATTAAACTTACTATCATTAATTTCAGAAACTCATCTATTCGAGTCTGGCCAAGGTTTTTAACAAGCCATTCGGCAAGTCCCCATTCCTCCCTTGCAAGCTGAAGTTACTTGCCTTGCAGACGTGACAGGCAATGATTGGTATGTACCCATCATTGAAGAGAGCCCATTTGTCCTCGCCCATACACTCCTTATACTGCTGAAACCTCAAAGCTGGTTTGTCCTTCACGCAGTGTTTGGCCAGCACCAACACATTGTTCAAAATATCGTGTATGGTCCTCATCTTCAACCTCCTCAATGGTCACCTGCCGATGTTTTGGTGCTGCTGGGATGTCTGCATTTGGATTGGAAGACTCAGATGTGAGTGGAGATGGTGGGAATACGAGTCAGCATGAGAGTCAGTGTTGGTGTTGGCTTGGTTTGATAAATGAGGTGTGTCAATGTCATTTTTATTTTCAACCAGCAGCTCCCACTGCCTTCTACAGTCAGGGCATCCTGTGATATGTTTCCTGACACCTCTCATGTGGGCAGCTCCTTGGCACAGAATCCGCAGTGAGGCATGGTGAGTGGGAGTGGGGTTGCTTGCTAACTTTGTAACATTTTTTTGATGGTTTTTTTTTAAAGGCAGGAACTGATCTGGTGGGCACTTCAGGCCTGTCACGGTGGATCAATGGATGACATCGAGGTTGGTGGATCTGTGGATTCAATGGATGACATTGAGGTCATATGACTCAAGAACAGCAAAGATTGCTCCATGGTGAGTGTTGACTTTAGCATCAATGTCAAATTGACGCCTTCAGGTGGTAAAGTGGTGATTCGTCTGATTTCTGTGTGTTCTTCAACTGATTTACTATATCATACTTTGTGAAGCTATTGACCCGCACATCACAAGTTTGCAGGGAACTCAAAACAAAAATGCGTTCACTGACAACATTTTTTTTTTGGTTTCCGGATGAGCAATTCCAACAATGTGATACGACAGAATAGGGATCTAGCAGAGTCTTTGAAAGACAGTTCTGTATTTGCTTTCAAGATACATGTTTTGATTATCTACATGGTATTTCAAGTACTAACTATTTGGACTAATATGATTGGGAGTCGAAGAAGGGAATCTACAAGATGGAGTTATTGCAACTGGGCATCAACATCATGTGGTTCACAAATCAACATGACGAAGGTGTCATCCACCATAAATATTTGAATCCTATGCCCATCAAAGTTATTGCTCTTGTGCTTACAACTGTGAGTCTCTTGTTCTTATATTCAAGTTGATGGCACTAATGAATCACTGGTAGATTGAATGTTGTATCGACAAATGGTTACAAGGTCTGAAGGAAGATATTAAATTCATGTCGGCTACTTATGGAACTGTCTACCATGGACATTTTGGCTTGTTACAGTGCTTCAATGAATGGACGGCACCTTACAAACTCCTCAACAAAAATTTGTGTCAATCTGCACGACACAGCTTGGTGCATTGAACAGTGTTCTTGTTCAAAATGATATTCTTACTTTCGTGCTTTGAAGTTTCCATGCAGGTGTTGACACCCTCACTATCTCGTCATCATCCTGGATCAGTGACATGGCATTCAAAGATGCCATCTGAGAGTACTGACTTGAGGAGCAGGATGATGCGGAGGCTAGCAAGTCGTAAAATATGTAGGTTGACTGGTTCATTATTAGGCATTCAAATTCAATTGTTTTTGTGATTCCACATGCTACTACTACTACTAGTATGTGATCTGTGTGACTATATAGCTGCCTGTAGTAGAACTTAAGGGAACTATGGTAGTACATAGTAGCGCTACCCAGTTCTACATAGCACTATATAGTACTACGTAGTACTACATATTTGCCTCACATACTATATAGAAGGGACTTGGCTACCAAGCTACATGGTCTACCCTGGCTATATAGTACTATATAGTGACTGGGATTTTTCCTGATGGAGCATGCATAAACGCTCAATAAACCACAGGTGTGTGGGTACTGAGCTGTCACTATGCAGCCATAGAAAACTGTTGAAAGGAAAATGATGGTCACGAGAAGCAAGATATGCCAAGAAAGCATGTTGAGGATCTGCTACCTCAGCACGCTGTACAATGATAGTACTGCCTTTGAACTGGAAATCTGTTTTGTGACATTGGAGTACAAACAAATGATAAGTGTTGGTTACAATCACCCAAGTTCAAAGGGTCAGTTTAGAATAGGACTGTATGTTAGAGTTATCTGGCCATATGAGCTTGCCTAGATGCAACAGTCCATAAAATTTGTCAAAGAGTTGAGCGACAAATAAGAGCTCATCATGCTTTGGAGGAACAGGAATGGATTCCATCATAGTCTTGAGATCCGAGCGTGAAAGAGGTAGTTTTTGTCAAATTGGTACTCAAAAATGATGTTTAGCGCCTCGTAAAGTATGAGAAGACACCAAGTGGCACCCCAGCAAGGACCCCATAAAAGTCCACATCAACACCGCGCTCAACAGCGCCAACGCTGCCCAATGGTGGCCCCACCATCACCAACCACTACAAATAAACATAGAAACATCAATGCCTGCAATAAGAAGAAGCATCAGTGCAGAAGCAAGATCCCCACCAGCATCCAGTCAATGCACCACATCTCCAACATATAGACTAAACACCCACAAAACAAACAGATCAACCAACATGCAAGAGTCCATCAAAGCCCTAGAAAACACAGTAAAGAATGCTGAAACTGGGAAAGCATATTTAACCTCTAAACTTCTTTGTCAAATTGATCAACCATTTACCATTAATCACCTAATCTCCATTTGTTTCATATAACACAGATTTCCAGCTCCACTCCAGTATCAGTAATCTCAGCCATTTGGGCAGTAGCATTTATCCTGAAAGAACATGAAGCAAGCAATATCATGGACCAAGTAATGAAAGTCATAACGGATGTATCAGCATCGAAGCTTGCAGACAAACTCACTGTGGCTATTGCACCCCTACTCGCCCAAGCCCACTTAGACCTCATCAAAAAACACACTGCATCTAAACTCACTGACCATGTGGTGGCTGCTATCGCACCTCAGGTTGCTCTAGTACACTCAGTGTCGCAAATGATCGAAGCAACAGTGGAAGAAACCAAAGCACTCCACACTCTAATTGGCAGGACATGATCGGAAAAGGAAGACAATGCATTAACAGCAGCTAAATAAGTAGAAGAGGCAGCAGACACTCTATACTCCTCCATTGAAACTTATCAGAAACTATTACAGACACTAACCCCCTCCCTAGATGCTACACAAGAAATAGTTGACCACCTCTCCATACACCTCTCAAAGACCACCACCCAACAACCCATGCAGGCTCAACCCTCCTACAGTTCCATCACCTTGATCCACCTTCCGCCCACGATTGATAGAGCCATCAGTAGAGAAGCTATCTGTGCAAAGCAAATATTGCTAGACCCTACTCCAGGAGAGATGTTTTTCCTCCCAACACTTCCAACTACGACATAGCGAACAAACTCAAGGAAGCACTTACCAAAGCCAGGAACAACTCAACTCCCCCGGGAACAATCAGAGTGGTGACAACCTTACACAATGGTGGATTAGTAGTGGAACTCAAAACCGAATCACTAGCGAAGTGGCTCAACAGTCCAACAGGTAAAATAGCATTTGAGACCCATTTGGGAACAAGTGTATCGTTCCGTCCCCGCACATTCACCATAGTCCTGGATACTTACCCATTCAGACACAGATCGAACAGTCAAACTTTCTCAAACAAGTCGAACAAGAGAACGACCTTCCCTCTCCTCTCTGTCAAGCATAAGATGGATCAAGCCCCCCCTAAGACGCTTTGCCGAACAATGCAAAGCCTTTGCCTTACTGCAAATTACTGACATTCACACAGCCAATGATATCCTCCAAGATGGACTATGTATTGCCAATGAACGTATCAACACACACAAGGACAAGAAGGAACCAATCAGATGCGCTAAGTGCCAAAAATTCAATCACATTGCTAAAAACTGTACTGCCCCCACAGACACCTGCAGCACATGTGGAGACCATCACCACACCACCAACTGCAATGCCTTTAGAACCACTTGCTGTGTCAATTGTCGTAGCGATCAACACACAAGCTGGAGCCATGCCTGCCTGAAATTCAACAAGCGATGCAGAGAAATTGATGACAAACACCTGGAAAACCGTATGCCATACTTTCCAACAGAAAACATATGGACCCACATCATACAACCAGCTAGGACCCCCACATCGCCCACACTGCACACACCTAGACCCTCTCAGTGTCGACAGAATTCCAGACAAGCACTTCAACAAATGACACTTACATTCAATACTCAGCCACCTCTTCATCCACCCTCTCCCAAGCCTCAAGACACTGCTCCATATCAAGACCTTGCCTCACCATCTGAATGGGATGACCCAATTCCTTCTGCTAGTACCCCATCCTCATCCTCTTCTAATGTCTGAATAAACTAATTAATCCTACCACCACTAACCTTTGAATTTGGCAGCAGAATCTCAACAAGTCTATGTCCACACAAGCATCACTTCTTAATAACAGCGTCACCTCAAAATGGGACACCATCGCAATTCAGGAACCGCATGTTAATTTTCTTCATAATACCAGTGCTAATCACCGCTGGCATGTCTCATACCCCACCTCCCACTATACTAACCCACTACAACATACCCATGCTATAACACTAATCAATGCCTCGCTAAACACTAACCATTGGAAACAGATCCCTTTCCCATCCTCTGACATCATTGTAGTTCAATTCTTCAGACCACATGGATGCTGCACCATCTTCAACATATTCAATGACGGTAACGCACCCTGACAACACTGACAGACTACCTAGAACAGAACATCAAACATATCAGACTGACCACAGAAGACCACATGCTCTGGTTAGGCGACTTCAAACTGTCACCATCCTCTGTGGGAAGAGCCACACAATCGCCACCTCTACAACTATGATGTGGCCCGCCCTCTACTGGACCTTATTGCTGATTACAATTGCTCCCAGGTGGCATTCCCACTCTGCAATCATCCCTCAATGGGCAACTGGACTTGTCCAGACAATGTCTTTTGGCATGGAACACCCAGCTGACACCATCATTTCCTGTGATACCCACCCAGCCTTACGTAGCCCCTGTACTGACCATGTACCTATCCTTATCTCACTAGAATTAGAAACACTCAGAACTGAGGATGAACCCCACTGTAAAGATACAATCTAGCCTGGGCTGTAGATAAACCACTGCCTAAGCTAGTATGCGAGTCTTGCACTCTACTTAGTCTGCTTCACTTGCAAAGGCAAGAATGTTCGACCCTAAAGGGAATGCTAAGTTAGTATAGTTCGATATTGCCTAACCTGTGGTGCGAGAATGCCGTTGGAGGTAGCAAGATGCTAGCGGTAATACTCCGGTCTGTGGGAAACTTGCAGTAAGACTAGTGGTAAGCGTGGGAATGCGGTAGACAAGTGGTAGTGTGAATGGTAAAAACTGCGGTAGGCGTGGGAACTTCTGTGGTAAAACAAGTGGTAGTGTAGTGATGAAGCGTGAGAAAGTGATAGTGCTAACAGTGAAGCGCGGGAAAGTGGTAATGAGCGGTGGTGCATGCAGCAGTAAAGCAATTCTTAGAGACAGTAACTTCGGTAAAGGACTTTATTTTGTAGTGTCAGTAGTGGTGACTATTCCTAAGTACCATGTGTACTATAGGAGGGAAGTAAGGAAAGAGTACAGGTACCTAGGAATTTTATACTAAGGAATAGCTACGGAAACGGAAGGTATAGGATAAACATGCAGCAGACATGTAATAAGACTGCACTACAGTTTACAAAACATCATGTACCAGCGAGACTGGATGGACATAGGATGGACAGTGAATCTTGCTTGTGGATGCCTAATGGGTTCACGGAGATTGCCGAAGATCACCGCTTTGCGAAAAGTTGCCGTAGTACAGCTGCTAAGCTGCAATGAGGCTTCCAGAGTGCAGAACGATACCGTTAGATAGGGGTAACACATGGTAAAGTGTCATGGCAAGGGACGGTGAAGCTGGAAGGTAAGGATAATGATAGCCGTGTGACACCTATACGAAAATGTGCCATTTCAAAGCTCAGCATGAGTTTGCTTGTCACACCACCACAACTGGTGCAACACTGACTGGGACAAATTCAATGAACACCTCAGCAATCTTCTATCTCTGATCCCACCCAGACCACTAGTCTCAGATGAAGAGTTCCAGCAAGAAGCTCACCGAGTCATGCAAGCCATCATATCCACCATTGAGTCTACAGTCCCCATCGCCAAGCCTTGCCCTCACTCAAAACACTGGTGGATGCGTGAACTTACCAATCTTCAGAAACAGGTTAATGAGCTCAGCCACACAGCCTATCTAATGCAAGGACTGCCAAAGTGATATAGGAGTTGAGAGCCAAAGAATACGACTGATTTGTTGACCAATCCAAAGCTAAGCCAAGATTGAGAGAACGCTCATATATGAGATGTTCCATTGACCAAGCAGCTCTAACGGGCTGCTTAGTCTTAACTGAAGAAGGGTTCATTTTTTGGTTGCCCCCAGTGTATCTCAAGGGGGTTGGAAAGGTAAGACACATAGTCCTGGCAAAGCTAAACAAGCTCCCGAGGCTCTCCAGTGAGAAAGATGATCTGTGATGGTGTTGTCTTCAGATATGTGGAAAACACGGTGTAGCGAACAAAGTCACGCTGACCATGAAAGTGCTGTTTTACACAAGTTTCTCATTACTGCCTACAGTGGCTACCAAGAAAACCCCTATAGCGAGCATTACCCCTTTTCGCTTCACCAGTACTGTTTTTGCTCTGTGAATCCTTGCCCCTTACTGAATCTCGCTACTGATGTCCTCCTGTCCATTCCATTTCCGTCTAAGATCCATTGGTGCGTAGCATATTCGTTTCCGCTGTTACTAAAGCTATGGCAAGACTTACCTTACCTTCCGTGACACCGCTTGCTTGCTGCATGCCTCTTAGCTAAATATCTCTATCTCGCTACTGTTCTCGCTATGTATTCCAGCCGTTCACGGTACATGTTAAAAAAGACTCTTTGCACATTCTGGTACTTTTATTTCCCTCCTATAGTACACACGGTACTTAGGAATAGTCACCACTACTGACACTACAAAATAAAGTCCTTTACCGAAGTTACTGTCTCTAAGAATTGCTTTACTGCTGCATGCACCACCGCTCATTACCACTTTCCCGCGCTTCACTGCTAGCGCTACCACTTTCTCACGCTTCATCGCTACAATACCGCTTGTTTTACTGCAGAAGTTCCCACGCTTACTGCAGTTTTACCGCTCGTACTACTGCAGTTTTACTGTTCACGCTACTGCTTGCCTACCGCATTCCCACACTTACCACAAGTTTTACCACAAGTTTCCCATGGACCAGAGGTCACTGCTAGCATCTCACTACCTCCGACGGCAGTCTTGCACCACAGGTTGGGCATTATTGAACTATATTAACTTAGCATTCCCTTTAGGGTCGAACGCTCTTGCTTTGCAAGTGAAGCAGACTAGACAGAGCGCAAGACTTGCATACTAGTTTAGGCCGTGGTTCATCTACAGCCCAGGCTAGATTGTATCTTTACAATGGAAATCAACTTGAAAGGCAAGGATCACTTCCACCACATACATCAAGAGATGATTATAACCTGGACTGCCGGATAATGAGTTGAATAGATATACTGAATTGAGACTGTCTGTGAAAACAGCCAGTCATCCATTTTTTGGTAAACAAGTGATGGCATCATGAATTGCAGAAGCGATGCATAGAGCCTTGTAAAAGAATATAAATATATCCTTCATGAGAGGATGTTTGGGAAGGTTAGATTGGAAACTGAGATTGAGAGAAGGATACCAAAATCCCATTCCAGATCCTGATGCATCACAAAACACTTGAAGTATGTCCATTGATATAGAGGTTGATAGCTCCAAGAAGTAGACTTTAAAAGAAAGACACCACTCGAACATTCTAGAAGGAATGCCGCCCAACGAAGTTCCTTGACTACACTTCAATTAAACCAAATCATCCCTTTAGAGTTAGTCTTTCCTTTGATTTTGGTGTAGATGGCCGAAGGCCCAGGGCGTAAAAGTGGACAAACATTTAGCGCTCAATTTAGAGATCCCACAATATGCTCGAAATCTTGAAGTGACCTCCGCCTTTTATATCTCGCGAAATCTTTCAATTCTTGGGCTAAACCTCTCTTGGACTCCTCTTTGAGAGTAATCTTCATTAGATTCGGATCCACCTCAAAACCAATGACTGGAAGAGGAGATCCAAAAATTTGCTTCCTCTCTTCATGCAGTATTCCTAACTCATCCCAGAGTAGGAGAAGTGTGACCATATTGGAAGGCAACATTTTGTGATACTTGGCATAGTAGGATAGATGACCAAATTTGGAGAATGAGAATGAGTCATCGACGTAAATGAAAGCTTGAATAAGGCGAATGAAAACAGCTATCCAGATAACAAGCGACATGAAGGCATGGAAGATTCATTGTGATGCACGTTCACCAAATACATTAGCTCTGTCAACTCTTCTCTCTCCATCAAAGGAAACAATCTGTTCAATTTGCCATAAAGGATGCATGGGCATATGACGATAAGCCTCTGAAACATCTGCCTTCCAGATCATTAAGTCATCGTTAGGATAGGAACGACAATACTCTCGCAAAGCTCCTCCAAGATCCTGGACATTGTCAAGAGTAACTCCAGCAATGTCCTCCTTTGCAATCATCGAATTGAGAGAGAATTCTCCGGCACTATGATTAGTGACAAGATTAAATTTCCCTCCTTCTTTAGGAACAGTGTGAATCGGCATACTGTACATACCTGGCAAGAGATCCAGGCCAATGTTGGAAGAATACCAACCCACAGACTCTTCCTTAATAATTTGACTGCATAGAAAGTCATGCTCGAGGACAGACAAGGGTGTAGGAGAAGGTATGTCCCAAGTAGTGGGATAGGTTCCATACTGGGTGTCAGCCCAAGGCCAAAATCTTTCGCATAGTCCTTGACAAACGGACCGAATGAAAGGAGGATTAGGGTGATTAGCTTGAGTAAGGATAGTCTCAAAGCGGTCAATATTAATGGGAGTAGAAACTCGGAAAAGATCAGGGTTATTAGCAATGGTCATAAGAGCTGGAACATTCTCAAACTCAGAGAGAGGGGGTCATGGTAAAGGTTTGGCCATTTCAGTCCATAAGGCCGTACCACTAAGAGTTTCAGATTCTTCTCCCCAAATCATTCTCCTGCGAAATAGTTGACCATGTGCAATAGACTCATTTAGAAGCCTTTGCCACTGGGCAGTCTCTTCATTTGTGACCCCTTGACACTTGCTACAGATGTGGAACCACGGACATTCGGTAGTGGACTTATCACAGGCTCTGTGATTCCAGTTGTGACAAGGTTCTCCTCGTCCTGATGAACCCGATTGTAACAGTTTCTTTCCTCCTCCTCCTCCCTTTCCAACGCTTTCTCCCTGGAATTTGAGGAGGATAACTGTTGAATTTCGGAGAATGCGACCATTCCAAGAGATGAGAGGTGTGAAACTTCGGGACATCAGAACTTGGAGATGGCATCAAAGCGCAAGTACTTTTGCCCTTCAATTTTGAGATGACACGCTTTATCAAAGTCAAGGATTTGGGAGTGGAGATTATAGTGGACATCAATGAAGAATCCTGAGACGTATCTCTGGTAACTTCATAATTTGGATTCTTTTCAAGGCATGATAAAGGAATGATAAAGGAAAGTGCTTCAATCCAGAGATTGGTAGTGATACTCCAGTCTCCGTAGGTGTCATATACCGTACATTCAGGTCTAGATCAGATCCAATCCATGGACATCCAGACACCCAATCTATACATCCCAGTCCACCCATCCAATCCAGCTCACATATCCAATCCACCCATCCACTCCAATCCATATCCATCCATGTCCATATCCAATCCGTGTCCATATCTGATCTGAGTTTATATCCGAACTATTCCCATGCACCTGCACATTACCCCTTTTAGAATATACCTGTGTCTCCGGCTTTTGGGTATCTCTGTGCTTCCGGCTCTCAGTGATCTCTGCCTCCATCTTGATAAGTATTTCGTACAAGCTTCATCTCTGAGTTCATAGCCTTATGTCCCGCTGTACTTAGTAATGTGTTTCCATATGCTTAAGACATAGCCTCGGACTATCTGTACTTACCTTCCAGCATGCTCCTACAGTATATAAACTTGTAGTACAACTCCTGCAGACCTTAGTCTGATTAATTGTTCCTACTTCTGTATATTCCTTTGATTACTCTGTATCCTGTTATAATGTCTATATAACTCCATTTCTGTTCTTGCACTTGGGCTCCAGCCCTTGTAAGCTTCCGACTCAGGCCTATGGGATTACTCCCTAGGCTGGAGCTTTGATCCTATGTCCTATAATCTTTTTGGACTTTATCCATCTCCATCTATCATCTGTTTCACCTCCGACTCTACCTGTGATAGTCTTATACTGTCTGGTTCTATTCCAGACCTTGTCCGGAGTAGTCTATACTATCTCTACACCATATCCAGACCTATTCCTCTCTAGTAGCCAACACTTCCTCTAAGATCCACAGAGCTATGCTTGTCCAATCATCCGCTCCTCCGCTCCTCCGGATTCATCCTATCCTATCCTCTGACATCTATGGATCATCTTTCCCTCTGGAGCTCTGCTCCTATCCTGCCTTGGACTTTGTCCAGCGGTCCATCTTTCATCTGTTCTACTTAGAACTTATTCCAGTGGTGGTTACCATTACTCCCTACCTTCTGGAAATAGTTCCGGCACATTCCTGCACTCATCCAGAAGTCCATTAGAGCACTGTTGAGCTATCCTGCCTTAGAGTTCGTCCGGACTCTCCATCCGGACTTCACCAGAACTCTCCCTTGTACTTCCACATATTACAGTGAACTATCTCTGTATTATACGAGTGAGCGGATGTGCATAATATCCCGTATGATATGGGCCAGCAGACCATGGGCCCATGGTAGAAATATCCTCGTTCATGATGGATGGGCCGGGAGGAATATTATTCCCAATAACGGTGGGTGGGCCCATGCAAGAAATATGTAGAGTAGATGAGTGGGCCGATGTACATGAATATCCAGTAGACGGATGGGCCGAGGTAGTTAGATATTATGTAGATGGGTGTACCAAGGTAGATGTGTATCAGGTAGACAGGTATGTGAAGGGTACTTGTTATCACATACACGGGTGGGCCCAGACACATATTAGACGGTTGGGCCGAGAGTGTTATATAAAATATTGTATTGAACAGGTGGGCCGAGGGTGGTATAAAATATAGACGGGTGGGCCCATGTGTATGATAATTGTAGACATGACGGAACTGAGGTAGTTGCATATCATCCGACTGGACCTTCAGACCTCTGCAGCTAGCTTGCTAACCCTATGCATATCCTAGCCCACCCTGAGCACAGCTCACCCACCACTATGTCCGGACTTTCCCTCCTCTGACATCTGAGACTTCCGATCCTCATCAATGTCCTAAATACTTCCCCTTGGATCCATGGAGCTTCACTTCTCTGGTCCTCCACTCCTACACTCCTCCACTCCTCGCCCTCCAGACCTCCTATCTCCGGACCTCCAGTCCTGTCCTACCCCACCCTTGACATCCTGTGGATCATCTTTCCCCCTGGAGCTTCCCTCCTATATTGCCCTGGACTTCGTCTGGCAGTCCATCCTCCATTCCATTCTACTTGGGACTCGACCCAGTAGTCTTACCTGTATTTCCTGTCCTCCGGAAATAGTTCCTGCATGGTTCCCACAATCCTCCAGTAGTCCGTCAGCGCACTATTGAGCAGTCTAGCCCTAGAGTTCCTCTGGAGTTCCCCTCTGGACTTCACTGGAACTCCCCCTTGGACTTCATGCAAAATTAGGGGCACATACTTGTATAAGGGGCACAGCGCACGAGTGGAGGCCAAGCCCTTATGATTTAGTTATGACACTCCAGTAAGACCCCATGCAAAGCTGGAACATCTGAGTAGCCTCCGGTTTTGCATGGCCATAATAGATTCGAGACAAAAAAGATATCTACCAAAAATGTGTGAATCAAATCTTTTGATTGCCTGACATTTGTCTGAGTCCTGAGTGCTGAATCCCAAGTGCCGAACCCCGAAATTGTGGACTACTGGGGTTCGGCACTCAGGATTTGGCACTTGGGACTCAGAAAAATGTGAGGCAATAAAAAGCAGAAACTCAAAACTCAAAACTTGAAACTTGCAAAAATGTATATCATGTAAAATGCCTATTTCCTCACACAGTTCACCGAGTGTCAAGTACCAAGACCCAGGACCCAAATCTTGAATTCTTGGCAATGTAACAAGTGCCAAGTGCCGGAACCCAAACCATGAACCTCAAAACTTAAAACTTGGAACTTGGAACTCACAAAAATGTGTATCATGTAAAATGTCTATTTCCTTACACAGTTCACCGAGTGTCAAGTACCATGACCCGGGACCCGAATCCTGAATTCCTGGCAATGTAGCAAGTGCCGAGTGCCGGAACCCGAACCCCAAACCTCGAAACTTGAAACTTGCAAAAATGTGTAACAAGTGCCGAGTGCCAGAACCTGACCCCCGAACCCCGAAACTTCACACTTCAAACTTCAAAATCAAAATTGAAACTTGCAAAAATCTGTATCATTCAAATTGACCTGGGACACAAATCCCGAATTCCTGGCAGTGTAACAAGTGCCGAGTGCCAGAACCCGACCCCGAACCCTGCAACTTCAAACTGCAAACTTCAAAATTGAAACTTGCAAAAATCTATATCATGTAAAATTTCTATTGCCTTACACAGTTCACCGAGTGTCAAGTACAAAGACCCGGGACCCGAATCCCGAATTCCTGGCTATGTAACAAGTGCTGAGTGCCGGCACCTGAGCCCCGAGCCCCAAACCCCAAAACTTCAAACTTCAAACTTCAAACTTGCAAAAATCTGTATCATGTAAAATTTCTATATCCTTGCACAGTTCACCGAGTGTCAAGTACCAAGACCTGGGACCTGAACCCCGAATTCCTGGCAATTTAAGAAGTGCTGAGTGCCAGAGCCTGAACCCCGAAACTTCAAACTTCAAACTTCAAACTTCGAAATTGAAGCTTGTACAAATCTGTATCTTGTAAAATGTCTATATCCTTGCACAGTTCACCAAGTGACAAGGACCAAGACCCGGGACCCGAATCCTGAATTCCTGGCTATGTAACAAGTGCCGAGTGCCGGCACCTGAGCCTCAAACCCCAAAACTTCAAACTTCAAACTTGCAAAAATCTGTATCATGTAAAATTTCTATTTCCTTCCACAGTTCACTGAGTGTCAAGTACCAAGACCTGGGACCCGAATCCCGAATTCCTGGCAATGTAACAAGTGCCAAGTGCTGGAACCTGACCCCCAAACCCCGAAACTTCAAACTTCAAACTTCAAAATTGAAACTTGCAAAAATCTGTATCATGTAAAATTTCTATTTCCTTACATAGTTCACTGAGTGTCAAGTACCAAGACCCGGGACCAAAATCCCAAATTCCTGGCAGTGTAACAAGTGCCAAGTGCCAGAACCTGACCCCCAAACCCCGAAACTTCACACTTCAAACTTCAAAATTGAAACTTGCAAAAATCTGTATCATTCAAATTTTCTATTTCCTTGCACAGTTCACCGAGTGTCAAGTACCAAGACCCAGGACCCGAATCCCAAATTTCTGGCAATGTAACAAGTGCCGAGTGCCGGAACCTGACCCCCAAACCCTGAAACTTCCAACTTCAAACTTCAAAATTGAAACTTGCAAAAATCTGTATCATTTAAATTTTCTATTTCCTTGCACAGTTCACTACCTATGCTTATCACTAGTTTGACCGCAAGTTTCCCACGGACTGGAGGCCACCGCTAGCATCTCACTACCTCTGATGGCATTCTTGCACCTGAGGTTGGGCATTATTGAACTATACTAACTTAGCATTCCCTTTAGGGTCAAACATTCTTGCCTTCACAAGTGAAGCAGACTAGGTAGAGCGCAAGACTCGCATACTAACTTAGGAGGTAGTTTATCTACAGCCCAGGTTAGATTGTATCTTTACACCAGCAAGCTCCTCTTGAGCTTGAGTACCTTTCCTTTCTCCCCATCTCCCAAGTATCCAGGCGGTGCCCTCATATATATATCCTCCTGGATATCAGCATAAAGGTATGCACTCTTGATATCCACCTGGTGGATCCCCTAGTCATGTTGGGCAGCCTAAGTTGGGGAGATACTGTCATATACTGGATCTCAGACCCCATCTCCACTATGGTCTCCCATTCATATCTCCATACCTCTGGACACCTGCAGCTAGCCTGCTCACCCTACACACATCCTAGTCCACTCTGAGCACAGTCTCACCCATCACTATGTCTGGACTTTCCCTTCTCTGGCATTCCAGACATCTCCACCATACATCTGATCCTTGTCCATGTTCAGTCCAGATCCCGGAACTCCAGACCTCTGGATTTCCCTGCATTCATCTCCAGACATATTCCTGTGCCACACGCATTACCCCATTTAGGGTATGTCCTTGTTTCCAGCTCTTGGTTACCTCATATGCACTATGACAGGTGTGTATACACTCAACTCATTGTTGACATGACACTTACAAAATTACATTGCACAGGTCATTAACATGTTCATCAACACAGCAGACAAGCTCTTTGGGCCAGTGACAACCATTCAGTGCAATGGGAAACTGGTCAAGAACATTCCTTGGATGGCATTTACCTTCAAGAATGCAGATTGGGAGCATGTGAATGATGCATGAGAAATTCAGTCAACATTTTCTTATATATCTCATGCATTGATTATTGTTTCATAGAATACTAATGACATTCAACAATACTTTTCATCAGAATACAACCAACACTGTGGCGTGCCATCCCAGCAATTGAGGAATTCCAGACCACATGGGAGATGAAATGTGATCTACTGAAGTATGAGATCTACAAGGATGCCATCCAGGCTGGTCTCGACAAGATCAGAAAATATTACCAGAAATTTGATGACAAGCCTGTATATGTTCTCACACTCAGTAAGTACCATTTACTTGCATGTCTACTTAGTATCGCTGACACTGTATTTAGTTCTCCACCCATATTACAAACTTGCATACATCAAGCTGCAGTGGGGTGGGCCTGAAGACAAGCGAATGAGTATGCTGCTGGAAATCCAAACACTATTGATTGGTATGATAAGGCCCTAAAAATAGTCAAGGCCACCATGCAAGAATATTCCAAATGCACTCAACCATCACTGCCATCAGCTTCTCTGAGTTCTTCCACTGTTGGCATTGAATCAGAGTATGACCGTCATCATCATGAGCTGGTGGAGAAGGCAACCCTCCAATATCATTCAGGCTGGCGTGCCAAACTTTGCCATTATCTCACCGACATGCCTGACAATGTCTCAAAGAACATGGACATCATTGAGTGGTGGTTGGTATGTATTGATTACAATCTATCATGTGTCATACTAACATAACAATCAATTAATTCAGAAGAATGTCGCTATCTACCCTATCCTTGCATGTATAGCAATGGATGTCTGTGCTGTTGCAGCATCTTTTGTGCCTTGCAAATGCATATTCTCAGGTGGCGGGCAAACTGCAACTGACAGGCGCTCACGATTAGGTTCTGAATGGTTTGAACAGCTTCAGATCCTTAAGTTTTTGTGGTGAAGTTCAGTTGTCAACCACACCGCTCAAATTCAGCTGTCACCGAGGAAGTTTTACTTGATGAGTATATTGAATTGCTTCAACTCGATGCTGAGATGTCCAAAGATACTGACAAGGAGATTGATGTAGTCCTAGACTGAATTTTATTTCATATTTTAGCTATACAGTGTATATACAGGTGTGCCCTGCCTATAGGCAACTGGTTTGAAAAAGACCGGTTGCAGTCAGTTTGAAGTCAGTCTTTTTTCTTTGGTGTGATGAGGCAACCACAACCACTAGAATTCTGTTGGTGAAGCAACCGCAACTACAGTCCAGTTCAAAAAGTCCAGTTCAGGTCCAACTGCAGTCTTTTTGCGGTTTTGCAACCAGACTTTTAAATTATATCCAGAATCTCCACTGCAGATCCTAAATCTTTCTCCAAGATCCAGGTGCACTCTGAATCATGGTATCCTACCCAGGTGACTAGGTAGTGGCAGCACTTGCTGACTCCAGTGTGTTGGAGGATTGTCTCAATTTCATAGTGTTCTTTCCCATTGACAATGTCAGTTGGGGGTTCAGTGTAGTTTGGTCCATGTATCTCTGTCTCCTGATAGGACAATAGCTCAGAGGTGCAGACAGTGGAGTGAACTCTCCAGGAGGTGGGGAGCTTGAGCTTGAACGTGATGGGGGACAGGACTTCGAGAATTTCAAAAGGTCCATATTGTTTTGGGGCGAGCTTCTTTGAGGGAAGATTCATGATTATGTTGGCTGCACTTAGCCAAATCTTATCATCAATCTTCCATGGGGTGTAGTTCTTTCCATGGGTTTGGTCTGACATCCATTGCTGCATGAGGCTGTGGTAGGCAAGGGCTTCTTTGTGGATTTTCTGGAGCATCTGCATGTGATCTTTGGCGGCAGAAAGAGTAGAGTCAGGGAATGCATAGGGGATGCCACATGGTTCATAGCCCATCATGAGGTAGAATGGGGACATGTTTCTGGCAGAGTGTTCCCAGGAGTTGTGAACAAACTCTACCATCAAAAGGTGTTTAGCCCAGTCTGTGAGTGTTGTCCTGCAGTAAATGTGTGGGTAGGTTTCAAGTTCCTGGTTCATCCTCTCTGTCTGGCCATCAGTCTGAGGGTGGTAGGCTGTAAAGAGCGCGACTTGGTAGTCCAGAAATCACCCTAGCTTCGAGGTGAATTGTGGGCCTTGGTCCAAAATGATCTTGTTATATAGCCCGAATCTCAAGAAGACTGTTATGAACTGGGGTGGCATCATCAGCGACAGTGAAAAGACACAGACAGTCTGCTGGGAAGTTCTACAATGCACACAAGAGGACAAGGCTTGAGACTGCAAGGAAGGTTCCGACCATGATCAAGGGTTCAGCCTCAGAGATAAATCTCAGAGGTTCTATGAGAATAGAGACTAAGACTAAGGAGTGCTTAGACTTAGAGACAATTCAAGATGACTAAAGGTTGGGCGCTTTTAGTGAAGGAGATTCCAGGTAAAACTCAGTAAGATTAAAGTGGGGAAATACAAGTGTAATACACTGTGCTTAAATGAAATCATATGTGTGCACAGACCATGTAACCATGGGAATGTAACTCTGTATCCTAATAAGGAAGGCATTATGTAATACAGGTGTGTTAAGACATATGAGTCATGGGTAAGAGGGTTAGTGTATGTGTATGCTAAACCAATCAAGAAATCGAACAAGGGAAAATGAATTGGGGTACATATGATTGTAACAAAGACTTTCTTGAAGAAAAGGTGGGTTACTCCCTCCACAGTTATTGTTTTCTTGCAAAGAGTAAGAATTACCCCCTTCATAAGACCACGGTCTACCACAACCATGACAGAATCATAGCCATAGGAGGCAGGGAGGTTGGTGATAAGGTCAATGGAGACCTGCGAGAAAGGTCAGAGAGAGGTCAAGGGGATCGGTGTAACGAACATATTGGCGCTGGGCTTAAAACCTCACCTTTTGACACTTGTCTCATATCTACAGGAGTTACTACTTGTCCATGGCCATCTTACCCCTTTAGCAGTACCGGCAGCATCCCACGCTTACCGCACACCGCAACAACTGCCGCACCACGTACCAATGTCCTTCCATGTCCTTGCCGCATCCGCATAGCTCCATTTGGTGCGTCGTTTGTTTTATGTTCGTTATCACTGATTCCACGGTGAGCCTTATTACATGTTGCCTCGTGCCGCAGCGCCTCACGCTATGTTTACTTACGGTGGTTACTACACTCCAGCGCTACTGATCTCGCCTAGAGTATTCTGAGTACATATGATTTAAGATATAAGCACCACGTACCACAAATGATACAAGTACCTGATTTTACACCATTGCACGTACTATAGGTCAGGATTATTGTCTAGCTCTGTATCTATCCAGTAGTGGACATAGTCTTTAAAGTTTCCTTATCGCTCATTAATCTATCACGCTCATTCTCCGTTACCGCTGGCATACCGCTGGACTTTTGAATGTTACTTTGACTGAACTTCTCACGCACCACTACTTTACCACTGAAAGTACTGTGGACTTCTTTACTGTTTCTTTGCACTGCTCGCAACCTTACCGCTACTGCTGATATCACTACTCGACATTGCTCGCTCGACGCAATTGTTTCTGACCATATCTCGACCACAGTAGCACCACTACACACGATGCTAGTTCCGGCGGCATCATCGCTGACCATGGCAACTTACCGCTAACCACGACACTTCCTTCGCACATAAGTTTGACTCAAACTTGACCATACTAATAGGCATCCCCCTTTAGGGTCGAACGCTCTTGTTCTCACAAGTGAAGCAGACTAGACAGAGCACAAGACTCACATACTAACTTAGGAGGTAGTTTATCTACAGCCCAGGTTAGGTTGTATCTTTACATCGGGGTGAGAGGTGGAGTTTCTGGATGCATGTCCACCTTCATCTGCTGGCATAAAGCACAGCCATCAATATAGCATGAGATAAAGGCACCCATTCCAGGCCACCAATACACTTTCTTTACACTCCATTCAGTGGTTGTACACCTTGGGTGACTGGTGGAGGGGTGGTCATAGTGCAGGGAGAGTATATGATGGCGCAGGTCTGCAGGGACATAAGCGTGGTCCTTGTAGAAAAGGATGCCATTGGTGAATACCCAGTCAGAGAGGGTGGGTTTCATAGGGGGCATGCAAATGCCATTAAGCATGTCAAGTGCGCATCTGGTAGTGGCATCGTCGGGAGAGTCATTCAAGCACTTGAAGTATTCAGTGAGTTCAGTGTCAATGATATTGACAAAGAGGGAGTTGGGGAGGAGGACCATGTTTTTGTTGTCAGAGTTGGCACCAAGGTGGTCAGGACAGTGCAAAAGCACATCGGGTGCAGCTAGTTTAAAGCTGGGGACATGGTGGAACTCCAGGTCAAAGTTTCATAGTGTCAATTGCCAGCGTGCTTGTCAGCACGTAAGTTTCTGGGCTGCTCAAAAGTAGAGCAAGTTTTTGTGATCTGTGAACATGATCACAGGTGTTAGCGACCTAGCCAGGCACTAAGGAACTTGAGTGGTGTCTGCGATGGGCACTCTATCAAGAGTGGTGGCCCATGCATATTGGTCTCCTAGCGTGAGCTTCTACAAAGTTCAAATAATGACAATAGGCTTATGAAAAGCTTATCGAAAGAAGTTCAGGGTCGAAGATCAAGTAGATTCAAGTTAAAGAAGTACAAAAGCTATCTGCACATATTTATACATAAGATTGAAGCGGAGCGCGAATACGTAAGTATTGCTAGATTAAGTATGAAGTCAGATAGCCAATAGGAAGACACATGCTCACAGATGAGTCAGAGGTGTATGAACCAATGAATGCACACATGTGCGAAAGGGAGTCATAGGTGTGGAGCCGAAGGTATAAAAGGTACAAGCCAATGAGGTGATGCATGAGTCATAGGTAGATGCAAAGGAAAAGATAAAAGGAAATATGACACCAGACGTAGTCCTTGAGCCAAAGGGCTGTTTGTGTGAACCAGGGGGTAGCACATGTTGAAGCGCAAAGGAAGGCGTCGAACATGACAGAGGCACTTGAGATGCGAGAAGTGCGAGAGGTGCAAACAGCGCACATGAGCGTGAGGGGTACCAGAAGAGTGTGTAGCTAGCGATGATGGAGGAGGCAAGGTAAGGAGTGACAACAGCAAGCCAGATGAGGTAGTGGAGGACAAGGACAGAGGCCTCATCGGGACAAGTGTAGATGGCGATGCATAAGAGGAAAAATGATAGTAGGGGCACAAGAAGGTGTTCTTGTAACAACAGGGTGTGGGTTTCCTTTGAGGAAGTTCCTCCAGGCTTGGAGCACACATATGATGGCAAGGAGTTTGCAGTCATAGATCTGGTAGTTTCTCTCAGCCGAGTTGAGGCTCTGAGAGAGGTATCCACAGGGGTGGTATACCTTGTTGTCATCTGTCTGGAGCAGGACTACGCCTGTTGCTGCCAGAGAGGCATCGGTTGCAAGCGCAAATTGCTTGACTGGGTCAGGGTTCCACAGAACTGGTTTGGAGAGGAAGTGTTTCTTGAGCACTTCAAAGGTGTCTTCATGGATATCAATCCAATTGAAGATGGTATCTTTCTTTGTCAAATTGATGAGCAGGCACGCAATGTCAGAGTAATGGGAGATGAAGTGTTGGTAGAGGTTGCAGAAGCTGAGGAATGATTGGACTTCCTTCACAGAGGTGGGGGACTTCCATTCCCTGATTCCTTTCTGCTTTGAGGGGTCCATTGTGACCTGTCCTGGGCAAATGATCATGCTGAGGTATTCGACTTCTTGTGCATTGAAAGTGCACTTTTTGGCTTTCAGAAAGAGGGATTCTCTTCTTATCTTCTCGAGGACTCTGCGAGTCCGTTCCTTTTGCTCCTCCAGTGTATCGGAGAAGATCAGGATATCGTCCATGGAGATGATCATCCATCCTTCATTGATATCTTCTCCGAAGGTCTGGTTCATGTAGGCTTGGAAAGTTGCGGGCAAGTTGCACAATCCAAAGGAGGTCGAGAACACTGCTTTCCAGTGGTCATCAGGGTGGATCAGGATATTTTTGTATCTCGATTGGACATCCATCTTCATGAAATATTTTGTGCCTCAAAGTTTGGCAATAAGAGGCAGAATAAGGGGAAGTGGATAGGTGTTCTTCACAGTCCATTCATTAATGTACTGGTAGTCTTGACAAGGCCAGAGAGACCTGTCCTTCTTTCCAACAAAGAAGAAACCAGAGGCCTGAGGGGACTTCAATGGTTGGATGAAGTCTTTCTTCAGGTGTTCATTGAGAAAGGCGTTAATGGCCTCTGTTTCTTTCAGGGAGAGGGGGTACACCCTAGAGCTCTTCAGAATAAAACTGGGCTTCATTTCAATCCAGTGGTCAACTCCAGCTCAAGATGGGGGAAGCTGATTAAGCCTGTCTTTTGCGAAGATGTCAGTGAAGTTGTGGAGGTACGAGGGCACAAGTTTCTTAAATGTCTTCTTCATCTTCTCTTGGTTTGCTTCAACAGTGAATTCTTGTGCTTTGTTACTCGTCTTGACAAGATCCTTGGAAGCTTCCAGGATCCAAATGTTTCACAGAGATTTGCTCATGCAATTCATTTCATTCTTTGAGGTCCCGTCTTGTGTGAGCAGGGTGTTGAGGTCAAGGTTCTCGATGACACACACCGAGGTCACATCAGGGGAGTATTTGATAAGTACTTTATTGTTGGTCAGGGGATAGGTGGTGAGACATCCACCTTCTGACACATCTGAGTGTTGCCAACCCAAGCATCCTCATACTTACTAAAGTTAGGGAGGTTGTCTTTATCATCTTTGATGGGTTTTAGACATGGGGGTCCATTTCTCTTCTTGTTCTTCTTGTCCTTCTTCTTGCACACTTCTTGGCACTAATCTATTCAAGAACATGGTCAAGGATTAAATCCAACATTCTGAAGGGGGCAAATATCTTACCATCTTCTTCTTCCTTGATAGAGGTTGCACCTTAAAATACGTAGGCAGCGGAACCGTTGGAGGTGTGTTTTCAGTTGAGTATGGCTTCAACCTTTTGGGATTGTGCAGTTGTGCAAAGGGCGATGGTATCATGCATCCAGTTGATATTGTGGTTCATTGCAGAAAACCAAGGCTTTTCTAGAAGAATGTTGTCCCACTTGGAAAGTTGTGTGACATTGAACTTCCCATACATGACCTGTTTATCCAGGCGGATAAACAGGGTACAGTAGTGGGAGACCTTCCTGGCTTTTGAGTGACTTCCATCAACCATGGTAATGTGGAAGGGGTGTCTGAGTTGATGTGTGCGAATTTTGTGATTCAGCACAAAGGAGGAGTAAATGAATGATCCTCCAGTGCCAGAGTCAATGATGGCAGTCGATGCAATGGTTTTCACACTTTTCGCACTAAAAAGGGTGACAGGAACTTGAAACTCATTTGATTTGCCAACATATTTAGTATACAAAGCGCACTTGGGAGTGACTGACGTTGCTACAGTACTCCTATCTAAAAATCCTCCACCTCATCTTCTTCTGAAGACTTGGCAAGAGTCTTTTTAGTCCTCTTCGGAGTCTGTGTGCCCTTAGGTGTTTTGGTCTTCTTCAGGGCAAGCTTTCTAGCTTTGACCCTTTTGACTTCCATATCGGAAGTGTCTTCATTGGAGTCTTCTTCGTCCCTTACTGAGTTCTTTCCTTTCTTGTCATCATCTCCATGTCAGACCTTTGGGTGGAAGGCCATGTCACCAGTGCAGTGGCCGCACTTTCTACATTTGAAGCAGAGGCCATCTGTTACAAACTAGGGTGGCGTCACCAGCGACAGTGAAAAGACACAGA